>JANHFT010005557.1:0-21861 GCA_032467955.1 Pseudoxenodon macrops
TTTGTCTGAAGTGGTGTAGGGTTTCCTGCCTCGGCAGGGGGTTGGACTAGAAGACCTCCAAGGTCCCTTCCAACTCTGTTATTCTATTCTATTCTTCTATTCTATTCTATTCTATTCTGATTAGCCTTCTGTAGTTGGGTGCCCTCTGTGTTATCAACTAATCAACCAGATTGGCCAAAGTCAGGTCCAAGTATCTGCAGGGTTGAGAAACCAAAAGGGACTATTGACTGTTGAGAAAGGTCTCTGCTGGGTCATAAGTAGCAGAAGAGCAGAGAAGATTGCCAAGCCACAAAGGTCCTTCCTTCCTATCTTCTCAGAATCTGAATTTTTATCTCAGTCTCTAAGACTTTCTTGTCCCCTATAATTTTCTGAATTGTAACTAGGTGTTCTCCTAACACGATTGCATCAGTGCCCATATTAATATTAGTAAACAGGTTGATCTCTGGGATGACACACAAATGCAAAATGTCCTTTAAAAGCTTAAATAATTGTGTGTGTGGGGGTTTCTGCGATAAATTGGGGAGAAAGGGGAAATAAATGACTTATGGAATTGATTTGCAGATCCAGCTCAGTTTCCTGTGAGTACCAGTCAGCCTGAACATTGGGAAGAAGCGTTCTCAAGCCACAGTAGGTTTCAACTCATCCCTTTATGGAAGAATGTATCTGTGGAGTGATTATGTCCATAGTTGTACTTCACATCCTCATTGTACGCACAGGGAATATTTCTGCAGCTTCTTCATTCATACCACCTGCTGTTTATCAGATGTGTTAGGCCAGGGGTGTCAAACTCAAGGGTGCTTAGATCTGGCCTGTGGGGCCATCCTGGAAATAGCGAAGGATTGGCCTGTGGTGCTTCTGCCAGTGAAAATGGGCTCTCGAGCTCCGTTTTCACTGGCAGAAGGTTGCAGGACACCATGGTAGCCGAAAATGGAGCTGGGGGCCCCATTTTTGCTGACTGGCAGAGCACTTGCCCCACCCAGGGGTGGGTTCTAAACTTACCTTGCAGGCGGTTCGCTGCCTCCCGCACCACGTGGGCGTGCCCACAGGGTGCACACATGCATGCGCAGTAAAAAAAAGCCCTGGGAAAAAAAAGGCCAAAAACAGGATGGCGACGCATGCGCAGTGCCGGAAACTCAGTTTCTGCGCATGCGCAGAAGAAAAAAAATCTGGGAATTTTTTCCCCCAAACAAATAATTACCCCCAAAAAGATGTCGGCGCCCACGGAGCAACAGAACCGGCTCTGTGACGTCACCAGCAGCCTACTATCTACTCGGTAGAACCGGTCCAAACTGGTAGGAACCCACCTCTGCTTCCAACCTACAAAACTACTACCAGACTTCACTGTGCACTCCTGACTTTTCGTAGGTCACTCAAGATCTAGCTATGCCAGCAAGTCTGGGGACCCCAGGAGATGGGTGAACTAGTGATGTGGCTTTCTCATTGTTACTATTCCTTCACCCATTTGTTTCTGTGTTTTATTCTTGCTTTTATAGTTTTCAACTGTTTTAATAATAATTATATAACAGTTTTACATAACTACTGTTGTATTGGATTGTTGTATGCCACCCAGAGTCATTTTCTCAGAGTCATTTTCTGTGAGATGGGCAGCCATATAAATTTGATTGAAAACTAAATAGAAACAATGGGAATATGTGGTGGAAATTGGCTGTGTGAACCATTTATAGTTTTGGAACAGTTTTGGAAAACCTTTCATGACATTCAGTGCCAACATTTATTTTTCTTCTCTCCAGAACCCAGTTGTGTGAGATGCGTGGAAATAACACAAACTCATATGTTTTAAGCAGAAATTGGCTGGGTACAGGGCAGGCCTGTCCTCAGGGGGATCTTTCTATGTTAACCCCATCCTTCTGAACACTCCTGGTGTTGATTGTCTGGCACCTGGGCAGGCTCCAACAATATACTGTGCAACCTCTGGTGCAGTTTTGCCTAAGACTGCAGTAAACAAATGGAGTACATAGAGAGGCATTTAAAAACTAAATCAAATAAAGTTACTTACCTGAAAGACAAGGAATAATCCTGATTGACAACTGAGCATATGTCTGTTTATTGATTCCCCCCCACCCAGTCATTCTGTTTGCAAAGCTAATAGCAGGCGATGGGATCCACAGTGAGTTTTCTGCAGCGGTCTTAAAATCAGGTAAAATGATGTGAGATGAGATGACATCACTGTAGTTAAAAGGATAGAATCTGTCACTGTGGTTACATTCCTAAAAGTAACTCTGTATGAAACAATGCATATCTCGAGGGCTGAACCTCCATGGAAGCACATTGTAAAATGGGCATCATCACTTTGTTCCCATCAAATGCACTCAGAAGGTTAATTGAGGCCTTCTCATATAATCAAATTAAAGTTGCCTTAATAACTAGGGCTGGAATGAGCAAATCAGCAGCAGTTTTTGTATGCAATTAATGTTTCATCAAAACTGTTAACAAAAAGAGTTGAGGTGGCGCAGTGGTTAGAGTGCACTACTGCAGGCTACTTCAGCTGACTGTTAGCTGCAGTTCGGCAGTTCAAATCTCACCGGCTCAAGGTTGACTCAGCCTTCCATCCTTCCAAGGTGTGAAAAATGAAGACCCAGATTGTTGGGGGGAAATAGGCTGACTCTGTAAACTGCTTAGAGAGGGCTGTAAAAGCACTATGAAGCAATATATAAGTCTAAGTGCTATTGCTAGTGCTAGTGCTAAAAAGCAACAGTAAAAAAAATTACAGGCAATCCTTGACTTACAACAGTTCATTTAGTGACTTTTCAAAGCTACAACGGCACTGAAAAAAGTGACTTATGACCGTTTTTCACAGTTACAACCTTTGCAGCAACCTTTGTATCAAAATTCAGAACCTTGACAACTGGTTCATATCTACGACCACTGCTGTGTCCCAAAGACATGTGATTAGCTTTTGCGACCTTCTGACAAGCAAAGTCAATGGGGAAGCCAGATTCACTTAACAACTGGGTTACTAACGTATCAACTTGCAGTGATTTACTTCATAACTGAGGCAAGAAAGGTTGTAAAATCGGGCAAAACTCACTTGACTGTCTCACTTAATGACAGAAACATGGGGCTCAGTTGTGCTCGTAAGTCTAGACCAGGGGTCGGCAACCTTAAATACTCAAAGAGCCACAAAGGTTCTAACTGGAAGCCCCCTGTTCAATTCTGAAGCCGACCAGAAGTCTGGTTCCCCCAACATAGAGCCTCCTCCTAACACTGCATCCTTTTTCCTCTACCTGTCCTAACCAAAAGCCCTATCAATTGTGGAGCCGACCAGCGATAAGGGAGGTGCAGCAGAGGGATGAAAGAGCCACATGCTGCTCCAGAGTGGCAGGTTGCTGACCCCTGGTCTACTCTAGATTCTAGGACTACCTGTATTCTGGAAGAAAAACCAGGGTGAATGAGAAGATTTATCCCTTTTCAGATTCTGACCATTCTGTATGAAATCCTCTGGTGATAGTTGGTGTGCACACCACTTTCCCCTAATTCAATGACCTCCATGTGAGTTGGGATTCCAAGTTCTAACTTTCAAGAGAGTAAGAACCTATTTTTACTGACCCACACAGTAGATGAGAGCTTTCTTGCTCTTATTCTCCTTAGCCTTTCCTCAGATTTTGATGTAGTTGTTTACACTTCTCTTCCAACAGATTTGAAATTTGAGTATTTCTGCTTCCAGTGTTTTTGCCCCGCTCCTGTGATTTGATTCCACAAGGTTGCCCACAATTGGCAGATGAGCTTATTTGTTTCTGGTTTAGCTGGGCCATATCTGAAATACTGCAAAGCCATTTTTTAAAATATACCTCTGTGGAGTTGCGGGCAAACCCATTTCCCTGCTTGCGTCATTCTGCACAGGGCTTCAGGGTGTAGATAAGACAGTTATCCATCAGCAGGAAAAGGGACTTCATGGTTTTTCAGCTCCCTATTCCCTTAGATAAAAGAGGAGGGGAAAGAAAAATATTCCTATCTGTAGGCAATCTGCCCACCAATAGGAACACTACCACACTGTATACTATACTGTTTTGGGCACTGGTAGCCTTTAGCGTTTAGTCATGCCAGCCACAGGACCACTGAGATGTCTTCAGACAGTGCTGGCTCTTTGGCTTTGAAACTGAGATAAGCAATGCCCCCTAGAGTCGGGAATGACTAGCACATGTGCAAGGGGAACCTTTACCTTTGCCTAGGTTTTTTTTCTTTTTTTCTTCTTGTTATCGACTTTTCTGAATTATCACAAGGTGATCATGATTCTGCCTTTAAGAATTTGGGGAATACAAGCATGAGGTTTATTTCTTTCATCGTCATTTCTACTTTACATGTTATTACAAAGGATTCCCCCTCTTTAAAACTCCCTATCTTGGTTCTTCCTTCGGGCCTCAGTTCTTACAGCAGATCTGCTCTTTCTGCTTTGCTTGGCTCCTCACCAGCATAGGGCATTCACCAAGTCCTGAGCACAAGAATGGGTGACAATGTCCTCTGGCAAATGCCCCTGAGGCCCATATTCTCCAGGTATGACTCAAAAATGCTGTCTTTTCATCTCAGCTGCCTTAAGCCCTTTCACGAGGAAGGGTCTGAGGTGCATAGTTCCATTTTAGCAGCAGAAGTAGTTCTAACTGGCTGCAATTGGCTCATTGGCTAGTCTGGCCCCTCCTCCTCAGTGTTGATTGGCTAATCAATGACTGGCTCCTTTATGGACTAACCTTTTTATTTATTTATTTTTGTCAAACACATGTTAGATAATATATAAGTATAAACATGATATGAATACATAAAATAGATACAAATAAGAGGGAGCATTAGGACAGGGTCAGTAGGCTTATGCACGCCAGTAATTACTAAATTACAGTAATATGAAACCAGTAGTTTCGGATCTGTCAGACGGCTATGTTCCCCACTGGTGGGCAACTATCATTAAAAAATAGTAATAATTTTGCAGTTGATCCAACAATGGCTGTTAAATCAAGGGCCTGTCCCAGAAGCTGATTCAGCCCCCTGTTTCTGCCCAGGCTAGATGAAGCATGCTCCTCTTACTTTCCTACCCCCTCCTCACCAGAGGTGGGTTCCTACCGGTTCGGACCGGTTCTACTGAGTAGGTAGTAAGCTGCTGGTGACGTCACAGAGCTGGTCCTTGTCTGTGGACGCCGCCATTTTTTTTTGGGAAAAAATATTTTTGGGGTGTTTTTTTTCTTCTGCGCATGTGTAGAAGCTGAATTTCCAGCACTGTGCATGCATCGCCATCTTGTTTTCGGCCTTTTTTTTGGGGGGGGGATTTTTTTGAATTTTTTTCTACTGCGCATGCGCGCACCCACATGGCGCAGGAGGCAGCGAACCGGCAGCGAGGTAAGTTAGAACCCACCCCTGCTCCTCACAAATGAACAGCTCCCCTTCCCTTTATTTATTAAAAAAAAAAAACTTAGGAAGGTTGCTGCTTTGTTTTTACAAAGCCGTGCTATCAGTTCCTTCTTTTTCCATGGCCCAGCAGAGGAGTGGGAATGAAAGAGCAACTACTACTCCCTGCTGCTTTGAGCAAAGATGGTATCATAAAGCCACAGGGAGGAGGGGCTGCATTAGTGTCATTTGCGACAATGTGAGGAGAGAGAATGGAAACATCCGGAAAAGCAAAAGAAAAATGAGGATTAGTGAAGAGGAAATGAAAAAGCAGATACTTTTGGTAGATTAGTCCACACAGCAACCAGCCTGCCAGGACAAATGGGAAGGAGAAGAAGCAAGGGAAGGGTCTGTTTGGCCGCTGAAGTGGCCATAATTAGGACTACGCATCATTCCAGCTCTGTTGTGAATCCACTGCAAGTCCGGCCTGGAATGTCTAAAGTGGCTTTAAGAAGCAGCTGAGAGCGTTACAGTTGACAAGCAGCTTACACTGCTCTGCGTAATTGCCCTTAAGCTCTTAATTGATTGTACCCTTCCTTTTAGCAATCTTATTTCGGCTGTCAGCTAGCAATATCATTGTTAAAAGATACAGTCCTCTCTCTCATCTTAGTAACATTTCTACTTACTTTACAACTATTTCAGACAGTATACTAACACAGAATGAATGTTTAAACAAAATCACACACACACAGAGCTTCCAATGCTTCAATAATCTTCCCCCAATTCTGATGTCATTGCTGTAAATCCCATAATGCTGCCTAGAGTCATAAGTAGTTGCAATTCCATCAGATTATATGCTGTGTCCATTATCTCTATTCCTTTTAAACGCCTATTATGGCTGTTTCTCTCTGGTTTTACAAACCTAGAGCCCCCACCTCAGTCCATTTTACATGGTACTTAGGTAGATGACCACCAAGGAATTCCAGGGCTCAGTGCAAGGCTAGGAAGTCAAAAAAGCATCTGGAAAAAAGGCAATTGGAAACCATATCTGGCCTCTTCCCTAAATCAATTTGCCTGGATGCTTCTGTAAAGTTCCCAGCAAAATAGTTCAGTTCAAGAGCATCTTTTTCTTCTCAGCTATGTTATCAGAACTGTATCCCACTTTCATTTCTTCCTTTCCTCAATTACAAAAGATTTTCTCTTCCGTGCTCTCCTGTTTAACCACTTTCCTATTCATGACTTTTAAGTGTACAATATTTGGGTAGACGGACATGTAACCTGAACCAAAGAGGGGCTGAATTTCTACCAGATTTTTTATTGAGGTGTTGGGGACAGGGAATTGCACCAATAATCTGTGGTCCAAATCTAGCTATCATGATTTCTAAGTGAAGGTTTCTATTTTAGCAGGTTTATGAATGCAGCTTTATTATTATTATTATTATTATTATTTTAATTTTAATTAAAGGGTAGTTAAGCAACCAAGTGGAAGGTGTGAACCCAGTTCTAAACAGAAGGAGACCTGTTAGTTAGAAAGTCTGGGTGATACTGATGAATAAACCTTGTCTTGTTCTGAGATTTGATATTTTAGGTCTCAGCCCTGCAACCACTAGGACACTGCCACAAAACTGCAATAGCTGCTCCCATCCTACATACGCATACATTTCATGTGATCACAAACCAATTATCCCGGGAAAATTGACCCTGTGAGGGATGCAATACTTTAAAGCTGTATCTTGGGGGTTTTTTCCCCTCAGCAATAAAAATGAGTTAACAGCTTTTCTTGGCCCAAAGAAGAGGTGTATAAATTACAACCACAGAAATCTTGGGTTAAGCAAAGACAACTTGATATGATGCCTAGCTCTTGGCCTTCTCCCGGGAGAGAAAGATGGCCAGGGCATTACAAGGAAAAAAAGGAAGGAGGGGGTGAAAAATTAATGGGAGGTGTGCTTAGAGAATGAATGAATGTGTATTACAAATACGTCTGTGTGCCTTTGGGGAGCAGAACAAAGAGTGTTAATTCTGCTTTTCTGTGCCAGCGTGTGCATGCATGTATTTAGGGAGAATTTACTGCTTGTATGTAAGCTGGGGGTTTCTTCAGGAGTATCTGTGTGGATTCTAACAATGAGAATGAGCTCAAGATAAATGTTATTGTTTACTTTGACAGCCGCTCTATAGTAAGTTTTGGCTCCTGAGTTCAAATTTTGCCTCATGCCCCAGATTCACTGGGAGTCATGCTCAGTTTTCTTGTCTGTAAAATGGTGGGCTTTTCTCATACCATCTTTAGGATATGGCAGAGGCAAGCACAATGAAGATGCTACAACGTTATGTGATTTAATAGGGACAAGATCACCCAGTGCGGTCTTATGCATATATATGTCTCATGGGACTTCCTAATAAAAGGCCAATGCTAGCAGCACTGATGTTGCCATTATTACTACTATTATTGTCATTATTAGCCATATCATAATGAAGCCATTTCTTTCCCCTGTCCGCTCTCATTCCTTGAATAGCTTGCAAGTGTTATGTTGCAAATCTGGACAGCTATTACTTCCTTCGTACTTTAAAGGAACTCATCTCACAGCTGAATAAGCAAGTTAGTTTTAAATGGAAACACAGCTTCTCGGTTCCACTGGATGATCGGCTTCCATACAGCTCTTTGAAGTATTTCATTCAACGCTGTGTGTATGGAATCCAATGGCAAGTATCACAAACTTACTCTGTGTAGGAATGTCCTTAAGGTTTTGGACAATGGACAGGTGGAAGATTTTTTCCAACTGCAGATTTCAAATCACTGAATTAAGCAACACCAACAAATTAAAATATGAAGCTTCAGTTTGTTTTTTGTTACACTTAAACCCTAACTCAAATACCAAGTATGAAAAAGGGCCATGAACACCAGCTCTATTCCTTCCAGTGGTGTCACTGGATCATCCCTAAAACTTCTGTGGCTCTTTTGAATTTTTTTGTTTAAGTCCTCAGCTATAATACAAGCTATAATACTAGGCCGCTTAGAGGCCTGGTGCAATGGATGCATCCCTGAGCTTGGGGCCACCAAATTGCTACCCAGGCTGGTAGTTTTTTTTTTAATGCATTGATGGGTGTGTTCGCCCTGCCTTTCTCCTTCAAGACATTAAAACAGTGTTTTGATTTACAGTATCCTTCCTAAACTAACATAGTAATGTCAGGTTCCCCCTCAAAACTGGAAATTGGTGTAGGGAAAGATCCATGCATAGGCCAGGGAACAAATATAGTCTCCAAATCAGCTAGACATGATTTTGTTAACCTTTAAAACAAGGAAATTTTCTCCAACCTGGTAACCTCCTCAAGGGTTAGGAGTATAGCTCCTCTAATGTCCATCCAGCCTGGCCCATTGCTGCTGAGCTAGACTTCTAGCAGTAGTTACCTCAACTCAAGAGTCCCAGACCAGACAGGCCTGGCAAAAATGGCTCAATTTATGGATGTTTGACTTTTCCTACTTCAGTCTTAAGCTGGTTGACTCTCATGCATAAACCAGATGGAAATGAATCTAGATTTAAAATTCCTTTTCTGGATTTCAACTCCTTCCTCCTCCTTGGCCCTACAGAGGGCCTGATGGTCTATATGGAGTGTGCTTACTATGTTATCTAAAAGGCAGGCTCCATTGCTTCTTTACCATTTCCATTCATGCACTGCATTGATCACATTCCTTTCCATAGTTGGGTGTTTGAAGATACGGCAATCCCACTGATAGGCTTTTATATGAATTCCCTCTGTTGATATCCTTTATACTTTATCAAGGAAGGAAAGAAGGAAGGAAGGAATTTTATTATTATTCCTGACAGAGTAGCTAAAAGGGGAAATTGAGAGAGTTCTTACAATTTCACCTAATAAAAACTTCACACAGAAAATGACTGGCAGCGGTTGCTTTTCTTAATGGGTTGGGTGTGAGTAAAGGATGGCATTGTACATCCCTGTCTTCACAAAAGTCCCAATTATTCTGGGCAGCTCACAACAATCCCTCTTCCATTCAACCTGGTAGATCTAAATTCAATATCCCTTCTGTGAAGAAAATCTCTAGACAAGTTAGGTGACTCAATTGAACTCAATCTTACAAGGATTTTTAATTAGTAGAAACTGCTGGCAAAAAAAAGGAATAGCACACACGTATGCATAGACTCACAGAACATATAAAATGAACCTGCTTTGATGCATTTTTATTTTGTGTATGGAAAATACATGAACTTATAGTGGTTCAGATGTTAATGTCTAGTGTGGGTGAATTCAGAGTGTGATGGAACCAGCCATCAAAAGGCTGAGAGTGCTTTCTTGATGGTAGAATTAGACTTCTTTATTGTAGTTGAGTGCTTTTTCACCCTGGGGGCTTTAGAAGGCCCATTTTGTTTACCCGTTGCCATGTATTTAGGGAGCCAGGAGTTCTACAAAGATGTCTGACTGCCAACTGTCGTTAACTGCCAATTCTTCAATGTAGTCTGGCTGTCGATTGTTGTTCGTCGTTTGGTTCACACTACCGTGCTATCCAGGGTGAACCACGAAGGGGCGAACTAGCATCACACCCCTTTGGTGCATTAAACAGGGTTTAGGACGGAGCTTCGATAGAGTTGCAACACTCCAGATGGACACTAGGAGGCAGCAATTAGACCTTGCCACTTCTCTTGCCACCCATCTAATGGTCATCTACAGTTTTGCAGTTATGATAGGTAGCTCCACGCAAGAAACCTAACTTTAAGACATCTCACTAACAGCACTTCTATCCAACAGTCAGCTTGGCGAATAACCTTCGCGAATGTATTCATTAAGCAAAACAAGTTTAATAGCTGCTGCTTCGCACGAGAGCGACACCTGCCGAAATTAAGAGAAAAAGCGCCACCAGCGGTCCTTCTCTTCACCATAGCAACGGCCATACAAACATCTTCCAATGCTGCCACCTTTGGATCGCGATGCTCCAGAACGATTTGAAAAGCGAATTGTCACATTTTCCGGCAAGAGGCGAGCCGCGAAAATTGTACCGGTCGACTAGAACGGTAACCTTCTGCACAACCACCCAAACCGGTAGATGGCGCTGTGACATATACAAGGCCATTTCCCCACTTGCATTTTTTTTTTCCCCTTGGCGTGATGGGCGCTCCAGCCGCCTTAGCTCTTTCCCCGCAGAAACCGTTTCCGGGCGGCTTTAAGGCCCTAGAGTCGTCCTTCCGCTAGCGCATGCGCGGAAAGCGGTCCTTCTCGCTCTCTTTTCCTGAGCAGCAGGTAGGGTCGCGGAGTCCTGGTCTTTGTGGTGTATGGGAAATCCTCTCTCGTCCCGTCCCCCGTCCCGCCTGCTTCACCCCGGCTGGCCTTTTTTTGTTGTTGCTTCGCTTCTTTTGCACTCCGCTCCTCTTCGGTCTTGGAAGGGGTGCACGGTGGGGTCAAGCGGGACGTGCACTGTCTCGGCGGGACAAGGGGGCGGAGCTTGCGGTGGGCGGAGCCACCCTTGGGAATGATCTTGGCTGGCGTGTGGGCGGGGCTTCGCGGCTTGAGGCTATTCCTTATCTCTCCCTCCCCCCCCACCGCCCCTTCCAATAAAATCCTCATAGAAACCTCCGATTTCCCTACTACGGGGTTGCGGTGTCGGCACGGCGCGAGCGTCCTTTGCAGGGGATGCCTGGCAAAGGCGATGCGCATGGCAGAGCAGCCCCAGGGTGACCCCTCAGCTCGTCCTTCAGGAGACTTGCCAAGCCCCCTCAAGGGTTTCTCAACAACAACTCCCCCACCACTACACACACACACACACACCTTCATGTCGCTTTGATGTAGGCAGCGGCTTGATCTGATTCAGGTCAGATCGATTGCAATTTTTAAAAGAAAGCTGTACAATCAAGCTTCGGTAGGGTCGTCGTTACCGTTTCCACTGCAAACCCTCATTTTATCCCAAAGGTGCTTTTTTGTCCTTCTTCTTCTTCTTCAAGAGGCAACTGGACTTTCTGATTTTTCTTTGAATACGTTTTCGCTTCTCATGCGGGAAGCTTCTTCAGTTCTGGAGAAGTTTATTGGATGAGAAGTAAAGCGTCTTTAAAGAAAAATCAGAAAGTCCAGTTACCTCTTGAAGAAGAAGGAGGAGGACAAAAAAGCACCTTTGGGACAATCATGACATGGAATGGATGGCTGAGAATCTCCATAGACAAACCCTCCTTTTGGTGTTTCCCCAAGGAGAATGCCTCACTATAAATAAAGGCACCGATAAAGGAGAATATTTGCAGCTCAGGGTTGGCATGAGGGGCCCTTGGTGCTCTCTGAGCTTGCTTGTTTTCTTGCAGAGTTTTCATTACCCTAACTAGGTAACATCATCAGTGCTAATAAGGAGTGCTGTTTGCTACCAGAATATAAAATGACAGCAAACAGCATTCCTTACTACCGTAGCACTGATGATGTTACCTAGTTTGATGAAACGTCTGCAAGAAAACAAGCAAGCTCAGAGAGCGTCAAGGTCCCTTCAAATAAAGGCAGAAAGTTTGACCCCCTGGCCAAGTTCTGAGATAGGGGAGAAGAAGGTACAGGTAGGCCTGTGATTTATCACCATAATTGAGCCCAACATTCGTTTAGTGAGTTTTGCCCCATTTTACAACCTTGCCACAGTTGTTAAATGAATCACTGCAGATGGTTAAGTTAGTAGCACGGTGGTTAAGTGAATCTGGCTTCCCCATTGATTTGGCTTGTCAGAAGGTCACAAAAGGGGATCACATGATACTGCAACCGTCAAAAAGGTGAGTCAGTTGCCAAGTGTCTCAATTTTGATCACATGACTGGGAATGCTGCAATGGTTGTAAGTGTGAAAAATTGTAATGTCACTTTTTTAGTACCATTGTAACTTTGAACAGTCACTAAACGAACTGTTGTAAGTTGAAGACTGCCTATATTGAAAGAGGAGATATGACTTTTAAAGGCAGCCAAAGTGAGGTTTGGTGTTCAGCACAAAGTCTCTCTTGTAATCGCTTCACTGGGAATTCACTGATAACCTTTTGGTTTACTCCACAGCCTCTATTAGTTCTTTAATATCTGCTTTTCTCCTTTTTCCACTCCTTTAGCATAGGAGTTTAGTTAAGTTCAGGTTGATAAGATTTACTTTTTTTTGGCAATTGGCAGGAAAGTTGCTGAAATAGAATAAAAAGGATGCATTGAGTTACCAGATTCAAAGCCCAGGACTATATTTATATTGATATAGATCAGATATAGATATATAGATATATCCCACTTTCCATTTAGGAGATCAAGACAACACACTTAGTACTCTCTCCTGCCATTTTCCCCACAACAAAAACCTAGTGAGATAGGTAGGGCTGAAATAGAGTGGTTAACATAGTTTCCCCATAAACTGAGATTTAAGATGAATAAGAACTTGCTGTACCCGAACCACTTACACCACCACAACTGATTAGGATTTATAGCCTGTTTGTCTCAAAGGTGCTTTTCCAAAAGGCAATTAGACTTTCTTGGTTTTTTTTCTTTGAAAATGTTTCACTTCTCATTCAAGAAGAAGCTTCTTCAGTTCCATAGACATCCTGCCAGCCTATTTACAAACAAATATGTTCCTGTTTCCTTATTTCAGCAGTATAATTTAACACAGAAGTATCTTTGTTGTTTTACTATTAAACAATCTGTCTACCAGATTTACTGGTAGTAAAGATTTACTGACAAAATAATGTATCATTCATCACCCAGAGATCTTTTAGATGATTCAGTTTAATTTTTGCTCAATCCTTGCTCTAGCAGACAAATCAAGAAATGGGCTCCCTTTTCCTATTTGCATTTGAAAAAGATCCATTGGGGTTATAAAAATCTTGACAATAAGATTTTTGTGTGTGCTGTTAGTAATATTTTCTGAAAGATTCTTCAAGTAAGATACTGTATCTCACCTTTAAGTCCTCTGGTAAGTACTGTATTGAAATATTCACGATAGGATAGGCCTTGAATTTTATTAAAATTTGGTAAAAAAAATTATGGGAGAACTATAGCTTCTTCAGTTTTTCTGAATTGGCGCATATGAGAGTCTGTTGGAAAATCCCGAGTTTTTCATTTGCTTGTCTTTTAAAGATACTTGCTTCTGACAAGTATTTTTACTTTTTATATATCATTTCCCCTTTTTTCCTAAGCTTTTTCGTTGCCTTTAACAGCAGCTTGTTCTGTGCATAATGAAAGTAATGAAGCATTTTTCTTTGTCAGTTCCTTATAATAAACCCCGCAGGAATCACTGTGGGTTATGTATGTGATCAAAACAGTTACTCTATTCTGAATCACGCTAAGACAGTTAGCTATAAAGTAGGCTTATCCACAGGAGTGCAACTAGTATTTGGTTGTAAACTGTGAATAAAAAATTACTCAATTATGGAAGTTATCATTGCTATTCCAATAAATGTATGTATTAGTGACTGATGATACAGTATAGTGTAAGCTACTTTTCCTATAAAAATGAATAAATCTTGATTTCTTCCGTCCCTCTATATTGTTCATCCCCAAATAATGAAAAGCTTTACCTGATTTCTGCAGCTGAAGCTATTAGTTACAACAGGACCAGATCAAGGCTGGTTGGCAGTTCTTCCTCCACAGTCAGGGGTGGGTTATAAATCGTTTTGCTGCCGGTTTGCTCAGGGTTGTGTCTTATGTGCAGCAATAAGAAACAGCTTCTGTGCATGTGCAGAAGCAAAATTCAAAATGGCAGTGCCCACAGACACACCGAAGAAACCGGCTCCGTGACATCATTGCTGAGTTACTAACAGTTCTATAAAACTGTTTAAGAGTCAGTAGGAACATACCTCTGTCCGCAGTTTATATCCCCATAGATATGGCAGAGGATTCTGGATCTGTAGTCCAGTTGCCGCCATGCAGTTTGAGTGTTTTATAGAACACATCCTTTTTGTTCTCTGAATCTCACGGCTTCTGCCTTGAGAATAATTTGAAACACAGTCCACAGGTAATTTTTAGTTCTGGTCATTTGCTGTATATAATAGCAAGCTTGTTGGGCAGTTTATAAAAAAGCTATGCATAAAAAGAAATATTTTAGGGGGGGGGAAGGGAAGCACTTGTTTCATATAGCCCATATAAACTATATTGATTTGAGATCACCATGCCCTGAATAATTCTCACAGGTGCATCATGAATGCCAAATGTGCATCTGTGAAATATTTTCCTTGTAGTAGTTGTTATGTGCTCTTGCTTGGAGCAATCTAGGGACAACACATAATTCAGTCTTATGTGTTATGAGACATTTGAATGCAGGAGCCGCTTCTGGTGATGGAAATATCATACTTGACTATATCTGTTCTATCTACAGTCTAAATCACAGAACCCAGTTGCTGACATGCGTGTTTTGCATAAATGGCTTATAGGATCTTTTTCACTTTTCAAATTAAACCTGGTCACTAATCAACTAGAATCCGATTCTGATCTAGGGATGTTTTTGGTGTATGACAAGTGAATGAAACATATACTCCTTCTTCCACACATACATAAATTCAACTTTCCCAAGCTTGCTTCATAAAAGCAAGGTGAGATGAAAATCTCATACTTGCTACTATTAAACAATCAAGGTTTAGAATGTCATACTGATCTGTTGTAAATCAAGTGCCAGATTTTATTAACTATAAAGTTAGCTGACATTTTAAAAATTGTTCCTTCATTTACAGTCTCTCTCTACCTCTGCAGTCTCAAAGCATTACATCTTCTAGAGGTGACTTTAGGTCCACCTCACATTGGCAAATGTTTAATATCTAGAATAGGCAACAAATTATTTTAGCAGTGTAATTTTAGGAATTTGTAAGGAATTGCATTGGTTCTGTGTCATAAAATTCACGCTCCCAAATCCTTGAGAATTTGGTATACTGTAAAATTCAAAATCTAATCTGAACATACCAAAAGAAACTTTACATAAACTCTTTCTGAAGAAAAAATATACTGGAATGTTTGACCAGCTAGTATCTAAAATTTGGGAAGTCCAAATTGTGCTAATCTGTTCCCTTTATCTGGCAGAAAACATATTGTGTATTGTTTTTTTATTTTTTCCTATTGTGTAATCTTTTCATTTATTATTGGTGTCCTGCATAAATCATTCCTGATAGATCTTCCAAATATAGTACAGAGTCTTTTGTGTATCAACTGCTTTGTTTATCAACAATTCAAAGTTATGACCATATTAGAAACATAGCTTTGCAACCAATCTTGTATGTACATTACTATTGTAGTATCCTCTAGTCAAGTAATCATCATTCCATTGCTTTACAACTCACATGCATTTATAGACATCATAGTGTCCCACAGTCACATTATCACCATTTGTGTGTTCTGCAACTCCCTTGGGACAAGCAGAGAGAATGGAATGGAATGGAATGGAATAGAATATTTGTCACTGAATGCACACTAATCGTCATACATTAAAATGAAATTTTATTGCATACAACTCTCAAAGGGTCACCACCTCCAATGTACACTACATAACCATGACAGAATAAATCAATACAAAATTATGCATATACCCACATATATGACACAGAGAAACAACACAGTCTAGTTCGGATGTATACATGTATATGATGAAAAAAAATAATCTTGCGAGTTTACCAGACAGATGGCATAGGGAACAAAACTGTTACAGACTCTGGTAGTCTTGCTAGAAATAAAAGTTGGAAATAAAATTGTGGTCACAGAATGTTTTGCTTGATGACTGAAGAGAAAATGAGTTCATAAGACCATCAGAGTCACATTATTTCCTGCTTAGCAATAACAACACTTAGCGATGTAGTTGCCGGTCCCAGTTGTATTTGCTAAGTGAGGATTACCCGTAGGTTCCTGAAAGATAATGGAAGCCGTGAATATTTTGTCCTAATATCTTGGCATTCACTTTTTTTTCCAGTTGTTGAATGTGGCTGTTCCCTACAACTCTGAATATGTATACTTGTGCAAAGTTGATTTCTGCCTCCTCCCTGGTGAGTAAACTAAGATGTACTTTCGGGGTATTTTTAATAGTGTGTAGGCTTTAAAAGCAATTGGCCATGTTGACAAGTATGTTAAAATCAATGAAGTACAAAACTTGCAACTATTCAGTCAAGCACGGACATATAGAATATAATTTGTCCTGAAGATCCCTCTGAAAATTTCTTTTAGTTTTAATTCCTTATCCTCCTGATAAAGTATCTTAACCACTCTTCCTGCAGAGCTATAAATTGGAGTGGGTTGCAGAGGTGGTTTATGACAAGGGAATGATGCATATTTTAGTGTTCTTGTCTTTTTGTCCAAGAAACCCATTCTTCTTTCACTGTTTTTCCATGAGTCTATTTTCTGCCAACATCTGAATACACAACAATACTTTTTAAAGAAAAAAGTTATATAGCTGATAATGTATGCTATATGCTTTTGGATTTCCTCCTTGACTTTTCATTACTATGATCATGTCACATTCTTTCACTACAAAGAACATAATATAGTTGGTTGAACAGTTCATTTTTTCTCTGCTGAAAGATGCATCTCTTATTGGGGGTAGGCAAAATGGATGTGAGCAGCACATTATATTCCTGCTTTTAAGGATGGATCTTCTTACTCTGGTCTATGTTCTGTTTATCTTTTCCCAATCCTCTAGGTCAGTGATGGCTAACCCTTTTCTTCTTGCGTGCCAAAAATGGCAGCGCGTGCTAGTGCGCACACAGGTGCCATCACACAACACCCCCCATGCACACTGCACTGCGCATGTGTGCATGCCTCCACCCCACCATTGGGCCATTTTTCGCCCTCCAGAGGGTGAAAAACGGCCCAACTGGACTTCCGCTTTGCCTGTTGAGTTGTTTTTCACCCTCTGGACGCTTCCGGGACGCCTCCTGAAGGCGGAAAACGACCCTACAGGCAAACCGGAAGTTCAGGAACGGACTCTGGAGGCTTCAGGATGCTTCCCTGAATCCCCCAGAGGGTGAAAAACGGCTCAACAGACAAATCAAAGTCACTTCCGGTTTGCCCATTGAGACGCTTTTTACCCTCCGGAGGCTTCAGGATGCTTCCCTGAAGCCTCCGGAGGGTTAAAAACGGCCAAAAAGCAAGGCCAAAAATCAGCTGGCCAGCACACGCAAGCCCGCTGGAGCTGACAGGGCAGCGCCTCACGTGCCCTCAGAAATGGCTAGCGTGCCATAAGTACACCATCACTGCTGTAGGTGAACTACTACAGATAGTTAAAGGAGAGACCTCTCCATCTTTCCGAATTTCAGAGGTTTATAAATATCTTCCTCTTTCCAGTTTGATCTTTTGATAATTTTATCTGAAAATATGTTCTACCTTTGAAGTTGGAATTAGGATGGCTCTTCCCAATTTACGATAGGCCAGGAATGCATACAGGGCTTCATTCAGCCCTGCAGCCTTAGACTTGGAATAATTTTATTGTCACTTTGAATGTACACTAATTGGCATACATTAAAATGAAATTTTGTTGCATACAGTTTTCAAAGGGTTACCACCTCCAATATATACTACATGACCATGACAGAATAAATAAATGCCAAATTATGCATATACCCACATATATTATACAACACAGTCTAGGCTCCCAAGATTATGCTGTAGGTTGTACATTGAGTTGATGGATTACTGCAGTAATAGGTAGGATAAGAGAAGAACATTTTCCACTCTGCAGTTTGAACAGGCATAGTTCAAAAGATGGAGCAGTCCAACCTGTTCCGTTTAGGACAGTAATCTATGTCTAAATGAAGAATTCAGCTTGAGAATCTTATCTATGTTAAATAACTCTCAATTGCTTTTTGATTAATAATAATTTTTATTAAAGGATCCTTCCAATATATGCCATTTCTAATTTGGAGTGCCTTCTCCTAGGTTAAATTAAATTAAGGTAACATTGAGAAAGTTCAACATCAATTGACAGTGAGAAGGGGTTTGTTCTTCCCAAGTGGAACTACCCAGTGCTTTGTTTTCTTTTCCATTAATGCAGGGGTGTCAAACTCAAGGCCTGGAGGCCAGGTCCATCCCGCAGGGTTTTAAATATGGCCCGTGGCCACCCTGGAAATAGCGAAGGACGGACCCACAGGGGCCCTGCCAGTGAAAACGGAGCTTGCGAGGGCTGTGCAAGCCCCCTAGCTCCGTTTTCACTGGCAGAGGGTTGCAGGAAGCCGTTGCAGCCGAAAACACAGCTCAAGAGCCTGTTTTCACTGGCAGAGCGTCGGGCCACCATATGCCTCCCCCCCCCCGATACAAGTGATGTCACACTGGCCACACCTCCAACTGAGGTCAAACAAAACCCTGATGCGGCCTTAATGAAATTAAGTTTGACACCTCTGCATTAATGTCTCAAATAAGATAACAATTATGCCTAATTTTCAGATTCTAATTACTGCTGGTTCTTCAGATAACGATCTGTGAAAATCAGGAATTTAATTTACATTACATTTACATTTAATTTTTCCTTAGTACTGGCTGAGAGTAACAGTAAAATCCCAAAGCCCAGAGGGGGTCCAGCAAGACAGTTTACCATTGTTTATACCTGTCAAAATAAAATTGTGCAAACTAAATACACAAACTAGCTCATTTTATTTGCATGAGTCCGTACAAGTTGTAAGTATTGTATTACTTACATTTAACCTTTTTTGTTTTGATTATAGTTTGAACAAGTCTAAATGTTTTGATGTGCATATAATACACAGCCATAAACTACGGTTTACAAATCGAAACTGTAAATGTGATTTACACCACATATTAAATCACCATGTTTGACCCCACAGTTGTTCCTTTTAACTCTTAGGGTTTTGCCTTTAAAATTAGAATGTGCTTGGCGAGGAAGCTTGTTTTACCAGTGGAGGTTTTGTTTCTCTTCTGTAATGTGTTCTTTTTTCTTTCTACAGGTGAGGAATAGTTCCACGGTTTTGTGCAGACCTCTCTCTGCTTCTGTGCTGAATAGACCTCAGATCAGGACGGATAAGGTAAATTAGGATGTCCAAGAGACAGATATTTTGAATCTTCTCAGCATTTTGCTTCTTTGTCCTACCAGGTTTCGGCAGGCAAAACCTTGCTATAGCTTTAACCAGGGATGTGCAAAAGCAATTGTTCAATTCAAGCAGGCCAATGCAGTTATTCCAATCAGTACTGAAAGCTTTCAGATCATCCCTAGAATAGTCAGATTGGTATCAATGAGAATATTCCGGAATTCTCCAGAACATTCTGCCCTGAGAACATTCAGCACTGCACATCAATAGTATCAATGAATATTGGAGCATTCTGTGTCAAAGCGGGAATAATGATTCTAAAAGGACATAACAAGGCTTATATAATACAGATTATGATATGGGAATAGATGTGTCTGAAAGACAATGGGAGAAAAAGAGGAGAGTTCAGTTCCTGCAGGCTTTATTTAACTCATGGGTTTTTCTTACAGGCAGAAACACACAACCCTGCAATACAGGTAGAACAAAATTGGGCCCAGGATACAAAAACATAGCTCAGACTGATCCTTGAAATAATGAAACAAAAACACATTAATTTGTGTCCATCTTACCATTTGCTATTGCTATTTTATTCTGATTCTCTAGTCATTCCCCAGATTGGAGGTTTTCTTAACAGGTTGAAGCAAGCCTGGGAAAAGACCCTGCCTCCTCCTATGATGAAAGGCAAAATGGTATTCTTTTGTCCTCTTTTATATAGCCTACCTGAGGGGAATTTTGCTGCTCCTGATTGGTACTTCAAAGTTTGATTGCCCTGAGCCTCTGCCCACTCTCTGGACTGATTGCTTTAGGTTTTATTGATGCAACAGATATAAATTTTCCTCTATGCGTTCATGTCTGAGTTTCTGGAGGTAGGATTCTTCCTCCTCCTCTTCCATTGAATTGGCTCTGCTAGATTTTTTTTTTTAAGATTATACAAGCAGCAGCAATAAAACAGTATTCATTTCCAAATAGATATCTTGTAAAAAAAACCAACAGTGACAAGTCACTAGAGGGCCTCAGGATGCTACAAGACCGTCTCTCTGTAATATTAATTAGGTCTGCAGATGATTATTTGTTCAGGTTTGTATCTTCTTATTTGGAATTCTTCCAGCTATTCCTCCTCACCACTGGGAGAAGCTAAGGCCAGTTCCTTCAGTTCAAACTTTGGAACTGTTAATAAGCTTCGAGAAATTCTCTCCCATCAGTTCCTCATTCACGTATTGCTTTAATCTTGTAAATTCTAGGATGGTTCCTAACTGGGGATCAGCAGTTAAATGCCATGTACTTCATTGTCACAGAGACATTTCAATCTGGGTCTTGTCATATGATTCTTATCTGCCAGGTTTAGACGATCTGATACTCTCCATAAGGCTTGCAAGAACAACAGCGACCTTGGAGCCGATGAAACAGATTGCCTACCTTTTTCTTTGTAATTATAATGGCCCAAATTGCCCCCTGCTAAAATTTACAGCCACTGTCAAAGCCAAGCTATGAATTGGTTTTAACTTGGAAATACCGTATAATTTGACTGAAATGATAACAAACATCAACAGCCAAGATTGGTTCATGGCTGCGGGCCATGCTGATTACCACAAAGTTACCTTTGCTCACCTCCTGTTTCAGACCTTTGCCTTTTACACCCCACCCACCACCCACCCCTGTTTCTTATTTGATCCTAGCCCTGCTGCCTTTCGGGTGCTCAGCATGAAGTTTTGTCGCTGCTGCATCGGCAGTTCCAAACGAGCGCGGTGTCCAGGGACATTGATACTGCTGCCAAGTTTATTGGTGCTGGTGCTGCAACCGTGGGTGTAGCTGGCTCTGGTGCTGGCATTGGAACAGTGTTCGGCAGTCTCATCATTGGCTATGCCAGGTACGGGGGAGCTTTACTTATGTCCTCATTTGTTGTGTCATTATGCGGTGGCAGGGAATTATGGGGTTTTACTGGCTTTCAGTGCCCTCAACTTAACATTTGTTTAGCGACTGTTCAAAGAAAAATGGAATAGGAATGGAATAAGGATATAGGGTAGGGTAGGATAGGAATGTAATTAATGGAGTAGAATGGAATAGAATAGAATGGAATAAGGATAGGAATTAGGATAGGAATAGAATTAGAATGGGATAGAATGGAATAGGAATACAATAGAATAAAACTTTCTTGTCACTTTAAATATACACTAATCAGATTTTAAATATACACTAATCAGCATACATTATAATGAAACTTTGTTGCATTCAGCTCTCAAGATAACCGTTATGCATATATCCGCATACACACACACAGGTTACAGCACTGAAAAAAAGTGACTTTCAACCATTGCAACATCCCCATGGTCACATGATCAAAATGTAAGCAGTTGGCAATAGGTTCCACTGTCATTCCCAACTCTAGGGGCCGGTGCTCATCTCCGTTTCAAAGTGGAAGAGCCAGCGCTGTCTGAAGACGTCTCTGTGGTCATGTGGCCGGCATGACTATAAACGCCAAAGGCGCACGGAACACTGTTACCTTCCCACTGAAGTGGTTCCTATTTTTCTACTTGCATTTTTACATGCTTTCAAACTGCTAGGTTGGCAGAAGCTGGGACAAGTAATGGGA
>JANHFT010005557.1:25302-38766 GCA_032467955.1 Pseudoxenodon macrops
GGAGCCCGCCTCCTTCCCTGGATGTGGGCGGGACCTCGAGGGCTGTGAGGAAGCTCTGAGAAGGGGCCCGGGCGGTGGCCAGGAGGAGGGGCGCGCGCGCGCCCAGGATTCGGAGGGATGGTGGGCGCGCGAGAAGGGAAGAGTTGGGAGCAGCCTGGGTGGGTGGCCCACGGGTGTGCTTCTCGCACACACGTGTATGGATAGGGTGTGTGTGTGTATACATGTCTGTGTGTGTGTATGCAAGATACATATATAACATTACACACACATAATACATCTATATATATATACACACACACAAACACATACATGCACACACATACATGTGGGTGAAATGGCTGAGAATGGATAGTCCAGGAGCTGAGATTTATGAGAGGCAAAAACAGCATCATCCTGAAGAAAGGAGAGCCTGGATGGCGTTACTGATCAGAGACTTATCACAGCTCTGGCAAAGACTTAATGGAAGATATACATCCCAATAGAGAAATACATCCCCACCTATCTCTCTAAACATATTGGGAGATTATTGTACAGTACACTAAAACAACAACAAGGGTGACTTCTTGTTCAAGGCTTAAATGATACTGCAGAGTCAGTGAATAGGGTGTTGGAAAAGCCCTTCTAGATCAGTCTGGAAAAACTTCCATATTTGATGCCCAAGAAGATTATGCAGAAAACTACAGCTGTAAGTTCCTTTGGACACATCTATGAAATAGAAATAGGGGTAGCAAGTCTCCCAACTTCTGTATGTTTTTCTGGGCAGTGTAGTTGATGAAGAACTTGCTGGACTGCGATTACTGCTCCTTGCTGTGATTATTTGCCCCATTTTCCACGAAATATCCCTTTCCATTTGAATGTCCAACCCTTTTGAGAGGGAATAGGGTATCCATAATGCTATACAAAATGGGTTAGGAATGGGTAAAGTGTACAGAGATGGCTTCTCCTGGAAGGACTGCTGGTTTACCTGTTTTCAACAGGGTGAAAGGGGGGGGAGTGTTGCTTATACTGCTGTAGGAGGTGCCCCCCACCCTAAAAGTGGTGCTACTAGTTTGCCTCCTAATAACTATCTGCATCAATAACCCTTCTTCAGCCCCATCAAATGAGATTTCCCCATAAGAGAAAGGCCTCACATTCTGTATTACTAGTACAGCTGAGAGCTTCTCAACTGTTTAAGGGCATAGGATAAATGACTAGGAGATAGCAAATGTTTGCTCACCTTAACTGGCAAGGGAGAATTATTGTTGTTGCTGAAAACTGTAAACGAAAACCTTCTCTTTGGATTGTACTGCAGCTGAGTAGCTCCGTCCACCATGACAGGTGTCTTTTGAGCTGCTGCTCCTTATTTTTTTCTTATAGAAAGGGTTAGGGCTAGCAAGAAAGTGGTGATCACTGCTTTTTAAAAATAACTCTCATCTGCCAACTTTGAATGGGAAGGAGGAAGTGATGCTTGTGTCGTGATATGTGCCAGTAAGGCAGTCTAGTGGAATGGATAAACATTTGGTTGTGACAGCATAGAATGTTGATGGTTGCTGCTTTGCAATGTCAGCTTGTTAACTGAGAGTGACATCATTGGGACCACAAAGTTCTGTGGCCTTTGGCAGAAATCCAGTGATACCAACTAGAATCATCATGGAAAAAAGATTGTGTTCATTTGGGAACATTAATTCCATCTTTGTCAGCCCCTTGAGTTGAGTGCAGACATTATTTTCTTTTAAGGAATGTTGGAAGTAGATTATTCTTCCTGAATGGCTGTGTCAAAAACTTTTCATAGCATAGCATGCTTTATTTCACATCATCAACATCAAAAGCATTAACTTTACTTGATTGGTTTGTTTATCTGAATCTAAATGGGGCAGCGACAGACTAGGCTGGAGCTAAAAAATGGGACCAGAATTTCCATTGTTAAGCAAGGTGATTGTTAAGTGAGTTGTGCCAGATTTCATGACCTTTTTTGCTATGGTTGTTAAGCAAAGCACTTCGGTTGTTACATGAACCATGAGGGTGTTTGGTGAATCTGGCTTCCACTGTTGACTTTGCTTGTTGGAAGCCAGCTGGAAAGGCTGCAAACGATGATTATATGACTCTGGGACAGTGCAAACATTGTAAATACATGCCAGTTGTCAAGCACCTGAATTTTGATCACATGACCATGGAGATGCTGTCAGGATCGTAAATGCAAATCACTTTTTTCAGGACTGTTGTAACTATGAACAGTAGCTAAATGAATAGTTGTAAGTAAAGGCTTACCTGTACAATCTTTGAAAATCCATTTTTAATATGCATAACTGATTTAGCAACACCTTACAGTATCCACAATGATAGAAAAGATACTTTGTAAAAAAAATATCCAAACTATGCACATTGCCCCACTATCTTGCTTGAAAGTGCTTTCATTTCAGGTGGCAGTAATTGCAGCTTGTTTTGTTTAGAATAATACATGATATTTGTGTGGCTTATTTTAAGAGCTCCAGATGCTTCACACAGAATCGTAGTGACAACAACAGTGTAGGAAGATTTTCTAATCTAGTCTGAATAGCTATTAGGAAAATGCAGAATAGTGGTTTCCCTATATTTGCATGGTCAACTTTCAGTAATACAACATCTGAAAAATTATGGATTTACATACTGACATACAGCTATTGAATTAACATTACTTTTTGTCTTGTAACTTTGTATGTTGGTGGTTATGTTAAACTGAATCTCCATATGGGACAGCAAATTGTTAATAAAGAATAAAAATGGTCAAAATTGAGAAGTAATTTATATTAACATCGTGCGCGACAAGTTCCTTTGCTGACTGATGTTACATGAAGTAATTTGTAATCAATTTTACTCAGCCTTCCATCCAGTAAAATGAGGATCCAGATTGTTGGGGGCAATATGCTGACTCTGTAAATCGCTTAGAGAGGGCTGTAAAAGCACTGTGAAGTGAACGGTATATAAGTCTAAGTGCTATTGCTATAGTGGCACAAAAATCTTAAATTGTATAGTAGAGTGTTTCATCAGACGCTTGATCACTTGTTATGTCCTTGTAATGAAAATAAATACTTTGCTTCAAATAACAGAGATGGGTTTTGTTGGAATATTATTGAGCTTATCTTATATTTGCAAACTATGGGAGAAAGGGACACTATGGCAGAGGAATAAAGAGGCAATAGAAAAACAGCAGGAAGGATTAGCATAATTATTTCCTCTTTCATAATACCTTACTCCTTGCAGAATTTTCAGATATTGGGATTTCTCCATTCTAGAATTGGAAAGGAAGATCAGATACTAAATTCTATCCAGATGCAAGGCCATGTCCTTGACTATAGAAGACTAAAAGCTAAGAATTCTGTTGTTAGCTCTGAAACCATTTTTGGGAGCATCTTCAGGGCTGTTACAGCGAGGCTAGGGGAGCGGGGAGCTGTGGGAACGTAAGGGGGGAGGTAGAGATAGCTAGGGGATATGTAGCCAAAGTAACATTCTTTCTCGTGGAGCCAAGGTCAATCTACCAGGTGTTGGAAGGGTGTGGACCAGCCGGAGTTAGGACTATGACCTGATTGGACCATGTAATGGACATGTGACCTGGAGGGCAAGACCTTTGGGCTTTGATTTGGGTGGAGAAGCCCTGGGTCCTGCAGTCGCGTTTTCACCAGCTGTGCCAATATAATATCCCAAATAAACTTTTGCTTTGAGGAAACTCTAGGCCTCAGAGTTTTGATTGCTTTTGGGTTATTACTTGGAAACTTGACATCTGTGATGCCTTATTGGCTATAGGTCTTAATTAATATATAGGTATAATTAATATAGGTATTAATTTCTCCTTGACAGTTGGCCCTAATATTAGCATATGTTGATTTAGTATATTGATGTCAGGTCAGAGTTTTCTCACATTGCAGCATTGAATCTTGCTAAATCAAAGTGAAATTACTCAAAACTCATGAAAATTGTGGAAGGAAAAAAAAGATGCTTTGATTCAAGATGTTTCCTCTGTACTTACCGTAGCCATTTCTTTTGGTAAGAACTTCATAGAATTTTGTATTTCACCATCCTTAATACAACAAAATAATGGGAATAATGGAAAAAATGTCCAATAATCCAAATATATAAAATGATCAACCTGTTTTACTCCATTAATTAGTCTGCTAAAATGAAGTTCAGTAAATTAAAGGTTTACTATAGTAAACTCAACTTCTGGTAACTATATGGGTATATCCATGTTGCTTTCTTGCATTATGGAAGTAGTTTCCTTTGCTGTCTTCCAGACCTTTGAAGTTATTTTTTAGTGTGACTTATCATTATCTTCCCTAACCTAAGTATCTTCTTAGTAGCTAGCTTTCCAGTTTCCAGAACTCCTAATAGGTGTATTTGCTGACAATTTTTTAAAAGAATTTTATTTTATTGTATTTATATATATCCTGCCTTTATTATTTTTACAATTAACTCAAGATGATGAACATATCCAACATACCTTCCTCTTCCTATTTTCCCCACAACAGCAACCCTGTGAGATGAGTTGGTCTGAGAGAGAGGGGGTGGCTCACGGTCACACTCTTGGCTTTCATGGCTAAGATGGGACTTAAACTCACAGTCTCCTATCCTTGTGCCTTAACCCCTAAACCTTACTGGCTGTCTTATACAGAAAGTGAAAAACTGTCTTACATCAACTGGGGGGGGGGGAGATCAGAAACTGTAGGATTTAAATTTTTGGTAACCTTACCTTGATATCAATATTTGTTCCACCTATCAAATATTTATTATATTATGCAATGCTCCTACACCAAGTTATATAATGCTCACCTGGATGAATAAAAGAGAAGATAAGTAGCATTGGCTACTTATAGTCCACATAGCCTAGTAAGTAGAAAAGTTATATTTATCAGGTAGGAATGAAATGTTGTAGGCTTCCATTATGATACAAGATTTATTTTCAATACATATACAGTTATTACCCAAATACATTTGTTCACTGAACATGCAAGACTTTTCTACTAGCCTGCTTGTCTTTAACTACCCTGTTTCCCTGAAAATAAGACCTCCCTGGATAATAAGCCCAATCAGGTTTTTGACCGCATGGGCTAAAATAAGCCATCCCCAAAAAATAAGCCATCCCCAAAACACAAAAACAGCCTTGAAGTGATCATGCTCGCTACCTCCTGCACTTCAAAAATAATAAGACCTCCCCAAAAATAAGGCCAAGCGCTTATTTTGGAGGTCAAAAGAAAATAAGCCTGTCTTATTTTCGGGGAAACACGGTATTGTAAATGATGTCAACAATACTCTTTTTTTTTTTTACCATACTTTTGTTTGAATGCCACAAAGTCTGGGTTTGTCATGTATATTTAACCGCCTGGCTGCCAATGGGAATTAGGAATTGTTTGCAGGAAAGCACACATAGAACTTCCTCCAGACAAGTGAGCAGGCTATTAAAGAGGAACTGAGACCTTTGTCCTTTCTTTGCCGGCCAACTTAGCTATTGTACTAGCAGAAAAGGAAGGGGATTCTTACCTTCCATACTGGCTGTGAAGGAAAAGTAGCCTGGTAATGGAGTAACAGTATTTTTTTTTTCTGAGTAAAAGTAGATGAGTGAACTAGCAGCTTTTGGGAACTTAATAACTATATTTGGCTAGAGTTGGCTTAGAATAAAGTTCAAGTATATGAGCTGAGAAAATCCCCAGTTCCACTATTACCCTATCTATGTACTCAAACAAGTCACCAGTTTTGGTCTCAGCCTCCTTATAGGCTGGACTGGTAAATTTAACAAGATTTCAGAAGAAGGCCTCTCTGCATCATGACAAAAAACTATCATGCATATATCTATGCATGAACAGGCAAGTTTGATATGAAGTAACCTTTTCCATATTTTTGTAATATGAAATTATTACACAGAACTGATTTCGTATATCCATATTAATTTTGTATACATGAAAATATGTCTTTGTGACTACTTCGTTCTTATTCAGCAGGCTCTGTCTCTACAGTACATTAAGTTCCCACTCATATTTGCATGTCAGCTGCCTTAAGCATATTATGCTTCTGTGGAAATACGTTTTTATTGAGCAAGTATTTACAAGATGACCAGGTAAAGGAAAACTTTCTCATCATTTTACACAAGGTATTGAATTTTTGAACCCTTGAACCGGGTATCCCAAAATAGTGACAGAGGAATGTTGTTACTTATTCCAAGTATACTGGTCGTATAATTGCTGAGATTATAACTACATTTTGTTTTATTACTCTACAACAATCAGTGTAATTGCGCTATGCTGACAATTTATTATAGGTATAATTTAAGATTTTGCAAGCATGTTCAGTTATAGTGTGGGGATTAAAAGACTTACACTATTGCCAAATCCTTTATAGATAGTATAGATTCATCAGGAAATCTAGGATTGCACTGTGAGTTAATTTGTGGTCCTGGTCATAGTAGTTGTTATGAACAGGTTTGGGAATGCAGGAGGTTTATTTTATCATATTTTGTAAATCTCAGGTTAATGCCTAAATCTTTCATGTGGTTATCATGGATTATGGGACCCCATAACTAAGGCTTTCACTGTTGAACCAATAACTAACATGACATGTACAACGATCTAACAGAACCGTCTAGCTTCTGTTTCAATAATACAAATGCTATTCCTCGTCTTTATCTTCTGGTAGAATTTCTTTCTTGTTATACTTTTTTGGGGAGGAATTGAAAAGTACCGTATTTTTCGGAGTATAAGACGCACCTTTCCCCCCCTAACAGAGGTTGGAAATGTTGGTGCGTCTTATACACCGAATACAGCCATTTTTGTCCTCCTGAAGCTCCACCCCTGCATCCCATTTTTGCGAAAAATGGGCCAATTTTTCACAAAAACAGTGTGTGCAAAGGGTTTGGGAGGCCTGCAGAGTGCTCCTGGGGCTGGGGATTCTCTTTAAAATCTTGCTATGTCTTATACACCAGTGTGTCTTATAGTCTGAAAAATACAGTAAATAAAATTCTAAATCAAAATGACAAGTGTTTCAATGCTAAAATAGTAATCAAAATAACAGTTACAGAAGTTTCCTCTTTGGCCAGAAATTAGTACAGAATCTATATAGATATGATTTTTATTCTTTTCAGTAGTTATGAAAGGTAGTGGTATTAGCCAATAATTGATTTAATTAGATATTTGAAACTTGTTCTAAGAAAGGCATGCTAATGGGGCTTATTTATACTTTATTAAGCCTTAACAAGGGAACAATTATGTGTTTCCTCCATATATTTACAATTATTTTGACTTATAATAGTGATTTAAATAAAAGCGCTAGATTCCCATTTGAAAGCCCAGATTACTCAGATTTATTCATGAACTGTGTCTAAAGTACAGTTTGAGCTAGATTTGAAGTTTAGCCTTCCAATTTGAAATAATTTAAAAGCTTCAGGCTTCAGTATATGCTAGATGTTGATAAAGCTTTAAGCAATCAAATTTGTAGACAAGTCTTTTTTTGCTGCCTTTCTACCCCAATCTATTATCCTCATGACTTAAAGAATTGGAAATTGCAGAGAAAATTCTAATAAATTAAGGGCACGATTGAGTTAATATGTTTTAGCTAAGATAAACTATTGCATTTATTTCTGATACTATTTTGTTAAATTACTGGTAGTTGAAATAATCTCATACATAAATTAAAACCAAGTATTAAATTTGCTTAATGAATTGGTATATTTGTGACGGTTTGTATTTAGCTTTATTTGTTTGTACATAGGTCAGGGACTTTCTTGTCTGCTTTACAGAGTATGTTTCGTTATCCATAGGATCATCTTAGAGTTTCTGGTATAATATTATTTAGCTTTCTTCCCAAGTCTTTTTATTTACACAATAAGTAATAAGAATCTACAGGTAGTCCCAGAGTTATGATTTTAATGGACCCTGCACCATTATGATGATAACTTGTTACAGCTGTAAAGTGGGTCGGTCACATGACCAACCTGATTTTATAGGTGGTTTTTTTTTTTGCTATGGTCATTAAACAAATGCCGTGGTTATTAAGCAAACCAATGGTGCTACTTTTGTAAAATGCAGTCACATGACTGGGATGCTGCAAATAGCCATATACCGATATAAGCGAGCTGGTTGCTGAGTGCGCAAAGTGCAGTTAACTGGATCACACGTGTGTGTTTGTGTGGCTGTTGGACCTTTGAATCTACATTTAAGTTCCCCCACCCCCACCTCCAGGGAGTTCTGTCAGAACTTTGAACAATCACAAATTAAAGATTATCTTTAAAGATAATCTTTAAAGATAAAGAAGTAATAAGTAATCAGGATCTATTTATGTTTTTAGAAAACATGTGAGTGCCAATGTCATATACTGGGATTTTCAAATGCCTTTTTAAAATGAGAGTTTTAAAAAAGGACATTTTCAGATAGTCCTCAATTTACAAGAGTTCCTTTAATCACCGTTCAAAGTTACAACAGCACTGAAAAAAGCGACTTATGACTGTTTTTCACACTTACGACTGTTGCAGCATTCCCATGGGTCATGTGATCAAAATTCAGATGCTTGGCAGCTGGCGGTTAGAGTGTCCTGGGGTCACCTTTTGCAACCTTCTGACAAGCAAAGTCAAATTCACTTAACAATTGGGAAGCCCAATTCACTTAACAATTGCAGTGATTCATTTAACACTGTGGCAAGAAAGGTCGTAAAATGGGGGCAAAACTCACTTAACAACTGTCTCACTTAACAACAGACATTTTGGGCTCAATTGTGCTTATAAGTCAAGGACTACCTGTACTATTAAGATTGAGTTGGGCAGTAAAATTGGCTAAGAAATATTTCTCAATGAATGGTGGCTAGGGAATCCTCCTTGTATCCTGTAATCTAAAAGAGTAGCACTGTCAAAAATGCTGAAAGTAATGACTGGCTGAAGGTGAAGGAGCTGATTTGCTTGTTTCCAGTCTCCTCAGGTTTTACTGGGAATAAGGAAAGGATGAACATGTATATAATTTTCAGTATCATTTTGCTTGAGGCATGATGCAGCTGTAGGTTGCATGGCATTATGAGAGGATTTGTGTACACTTGCACATCATAGGTGTAGGGTTAGAAGTAAAGTCCAAGAAGATAAGCAGGGACTTTAAAAGTTTGAGATACTTTGGATTAAGTTCAACAATAAGCTATTTTCCATGTAATAAGAGCATGCCCCAAAGGAGTTAAACATAAAACACTTTGTGTGTTTATAATAAATTATATTCTCTTGGCGCTTGAGAGATAGTCCACCTATTTGTTTTCTTTTGTTTTTGATGCTTTCTCTCTTTTTCCTCCTGCCAATTGGCAGCTCTTTTTGAGATTAACGGCGAAGTAGAGAAAACATACACAAATGTTTAAAATAAGTATTGGAATACTCTACTGACTAAATAGCTCAGAAGATTAGCATAATCAGAATGTTGTTTATAGCAAAGATATTAAAAGACTATAGTAAATTCCTTCTTCCTCCCCTTCTAATTAGCCTGTGTATAAAAAGGGTAAACTTGTTTTCTGACAGCATCAGATTCTTGCTGTTATATTTTAATGGGTTTATACCACTATAATAAAGCCTACCTCAAAATGCAGTGTTTGGAGAACAAGTAGAGATTTAGTTACAGCAATCCATCAGTAAATCTCACTTGATTGCAGTACTCTAACCTTGTTTTTCAAAATGCCTTTTTAGACTTGAACAATTGTGAGGAAATATTTATTTAAACTGTAAGGAAATTGGGGGACAGTCTGAAAATAGCAAATGCTGCAGTTTTGCTAAATCCCAGGAAGCCAACATTTCCTGAAATCTCAAGGGCTCCCTTGGGAAATCATATTGAATACAGCCTCTATTCATATGCCGTTTAGAAAACTATGGGCATATTCTGAACTAACTTTTTAAACTTAGCTTCCATCAAACATGGTAGACCACAAGACCCATCATCTCTAGCTATTATATTGTACTCTTGCAGTGCAGTGCAGCCTGTGGAGTTTAGATGAGAATATTTGTGCATTCAATTTGAGCAAAAAGGGCATTCTTTTTTACTGGATGTACATATCGCTGTCGCTGAATAATAAAACAAAAATAAGGCAGAAAATTTAAAATTGTGCTGTATTATACAGCTGATGCTCCTCTTTTGATCTGTTCTTGAAAACTGCAAAGAATCTAACTTTTTAAAGAATCAAAGTGACTCTTTTGAAGCTTTCCTGCAGCCTTCGGGATGAGTGTGAATGCCCAGAGTGTACTTCTGCCAGGATTGTGGCAAAGCTTTATACAAGCATGCCCGGAGGACCTTCAAAGGATTTCATAACAGCCATTCTGGCACTTTGAATGGTTGGAGCATGAGGAATAGATCCAGTGGGTCATTTTGTTCCTCAAATGATTTGCACAAGCCTTAGCAAAGTTTGTTTACTGAGCACAAACCTAAATAAATATTAGCATTCTGTAACAAGGTGATGACCTCAAACTATCTTCAAGAGCATACAGAAATCAGTGTGATCATCCAAACAAACTATGGATCAGTGTGGTCAGGTTGTCTTCATCTACAGGTAGCCCTTGACTTACAACCACAATTGAGTCCAAAATTTATGTTGCTAAGTGAGAAATTTGTTAAGTGAATTTTATCCCATTTTAGGACTTTCCTTGCCATGTTTGTTAAATGAATCACTGCAGTTGTTAAATTAATAACACAGTTGTCAGATGAATCTGGTTTCTCCATTGACTTTGATTGTCAAAAGATTGCAAAAGGTGATCCCATGACCCTGGGACATTGCAACTGCCATAAATATGAGTCGTGATCGTGACCATGGGGATGCTGCAACGGTCATAAGTGTGAAAAATGGTCATGTCACCTTTTTTCAGTGCTGTTGTAACCTCGAGCGGTCACTAAACGAACTGTTGTAAATCAAGGGCTTAGCTGTAGTGCTCTAGTTGACAAACCGCTCAGAACTGAAAACAGGCATGATTTACAACTGCAGGTCCTTTTTAATGACAAAGATGAATTCAGGAGTTCTGTGACATTACACACTGCTCCTTTTAATCCTTCTTAGAGCAAGTTGTCTCTTTACCTCCTGTATACGGAAACTATCCTCCAAAAGTGCCTCCTTAATTAAGGCCTTTATGTCTTCCAGTAACATAACATATAATTTTTCCTTGAGACTTTATTGATATTTCCCTTACTCTTTGTTCAATATCTTGCAGCTATCCTTCTGCAGTATTTTAAAATTGTCATTTTGAGAAGAAATAAAGCAGCAATTAGAAAGTATTCACAAAGAATAGTTTTAATACATATCTTAGTTCTTATGAATTCTTGCTATATGATTTTTATTAAATATTTTCATGGAAACAAAGGATAAACATGAAATCATACAAAGTAAGATTAAGAAAAGATGAAAAAGGAAACATGAAAAAGTAAAACAAACAAACAAACAAGAGGCTATATAAAGAAGCAACTTCCTATCTTTACAGCAGTTAATTTACCTGCCCTCCTCCTTTAAAGTTATATCATAATACATTTCTTCCCACAGTCAACCCTTTTAATCAGCAAATCTACAAATCACCAGTTCTTAGGAGTATTGTACTAAGGTGCATTGAAATTTAAGAATCTTTTCCACTTTGGGTGAATAGAATAGAATAGAATAGAATAGAATAGAATAGAATTCTTTATTGGCCAAGTGTCATTGGACACACAAGGAATTTGTCTTTGGTGCATGTACTCTCAGTGTACATAAAGAAAAACAGAGTGATAGACATAGGTTACTAATAAGCAATCAAATTATACTAGGAAACAAATAAAAATATAAATAGTAAAGATACAAGCAACATGGTTATAGTCATAAGTGAGAAGAGATAGGTACTTAGAAGGATGAGAAGAAGAATAGTAATACAGTCTTAGTAAATAATTTGACAGTGCTGTGGGAATTAGTTTTTTAGCAGAGTGATGGCATTTGGGAAAAATATATCCTTGTGTCGAGTTGTTCTGGTGTGCGATGCCCTAACAATCAAGATTGTAGCTCTGCTTTTGATACATTTATGAAATTAGTACTTAGCAGAGTTAAATTTACTGTACACCAATAAGTGAATTGGATTATAGCTGTAACCAGGGGTGGGTTCTACTTACCTTTCCTACCGGTTCAGGTCGCAACAGAAATGCGCGTTTTGCCCCCATTGCATCTGGGTATTGCCTCAAAAATAACCCTCTGTGCATGCACAGGAGGCTTTGCGCATGTGCAGAGGGTTATTTTCGAGGCAATTTCCACCAGGAGGACCAATTTCCTCTTGGAGAACTGGCTCAGAGGCATAGCCAGCCGGCCGTCACTGCCGGTTCAGCGAGCAGAAGTAAATATCCACTAACGGTTCTATAGAACTGATCCGAACCGGCAGCAACCCACCTCTGGCTGTAACAGATATCGCAAAGAATGACAGTAATATTCAGGGTGTATTACATGGTCCATGATGACAGAAGCAAGCTAGCAAAGAAAGTGCTGTGTTGATACACAATATTGTCTTAGTATTATAGGAATGAGCTGCAAAACCTTCCTGCAGAACTCCTGTAGGAGAAGATTGGAACTATTTGCAATCCTTTTAGACAGCAGATTCAAAATCTGCAAAAATCTTTCAACCTCAAGTCATGGTTTTTTTAGTTCGCTTGCGTTCGCTAATCTTATATGGTAGGTAGCATTCTCTATCAAACCTGTAGAACTGTCACACAATGTTGGCAATCTTCCATGAGCTCTTTGAAATGTTTGTGCAGTTGCTGAAATCTTATACATCAGAACACTGAAATTTTGAAAGGTTTTACCTGACACTAATTTCAACTACCAGTAATTTTATTTTTCAAGGTGTAGCTTAGATTGGGGGCATCTCTTGGTAACATTTGTCATGCCTTGGTAGCCTGGGGTAGCCTAAGATAAAAAATAGTATGTCTAACATTTGAATGAAGCATATTTTAGAAGTTTGGCTTACTAATGTGTTCCAGATCTAGTCAGGCACTAGACCAATATGATGCCCAAGATTCCAACATGTAGTTATAGTAAAAGCAAAGTACCGTATTTTTCGGACTGTAAGACGCACCGGTGTATAAGACACACCAAGATTTCAAGGAGGTAAGTAAGAAAAAAAAAGTTTTTGTCCTCTCCGGCCCCAGGAGCACTCTGCAGACCTCCCAAACTCTCTGTGCACCCTGTTTTTTGCAAAAACGAGTCCATTTCCCAAAAAAGGGGTGCACAGAGAGTTTGGGAGGCTTGCAGACTGCTTGTGGGGGCTTGGGGAAAACAAAAATGCCCCTGTTTTGTGAAAACAGACCATTTTTTGCCCATTTTTCACAAAAAAGGGAGCGTTTTTGTCTTCCCACAGCCTTCAGAAGCAGTCTGAGGCCTCCCAACCTGTTTTTCACCCATTTTTGTGAAAAACAGAGCGTGCAGAGGATTTGGGAAGCCTGCGGAGTGTTTCTGTGGGCTGGGAGTGGGCAAAAACGTCCCTGGTTTGGTGGAAATCGGGTGGGTTTTTGG
>JANHFT010005558.1:23013-33465 GCA_032467955.1 Pseudoxenodon macrops
CTAGCCAGATGAATATCTGGTAGGCAGATTTTTTCCCCTATTTTCCTCCCCAAAAACTCAGGTGCGTCTTATACTCCGAAAAATACGGTAATAATCTATTTTACCAGTACTATTTAATCAAATCATCAGCAGTAGCTTACTACTACTGCCTACATAGTCAATCTTTTGTAATCTCAGTTATTTACACACACACATAAAATATAAATGTCTACACACTCCTGTTAAAATCAGGTTTTTGAGATGTAAAAACTCAGACCAAAATAAACCACTTCAGAATGTCCACTTTAATGTAACAAATACACAATAGGGAAAAATATTTGTATTTGTTTTTTCATTATCAGAATGTATTTTCTTTTACCTGAATCTCTCAGTCTTGCTAGAGATTGTCTCCTTTTCTTCCGCTTCTCTTTCTTCAAAAGTGCTCTATACCTTTTATGGCTGAAGATTAAATATTATTTTGATAACTGATAAAATACTAAGATTCTCAGATCCTAAATATATAGTATTTTAAATAGATTATGCTACAATTCTATTTCTCTTACTAGGAATTAATAATTGAACTCAGTGAAATTTCTGTGGAATCTGATTAATATTTCAGAAATAAAACACTGACTTTTGTAGAATTTATTTCTGGTAAATGTATTCCATTCTTAACTATTAAAGTTATCAAATATTAAAATACCAAATAAAAAAGAAATAATGTAGGCATAGATTTCAGCCTAGATTATGTTTTGTTTTGGGTCCTTTTGCTAGTTTACAAAGCTGGGGGCCAGATCCAGCACTATTTTTTTTCTCCAGATTCTTCTTGGAAGAAAAGAATATGATCTGCATATATCTGGGTGTTTTTTTTTACTTAGCTGCCAGCACCAATTCTGAATTTGGATATAAGTTCAGGAGCAAGTGATATGTGGATATATTTTTTCTTCCTTTTTTTGTCTTAATAGTTTTTATTAGTTTATAATAAAACATACAAAGAAAATACAAAAGTAAACACTGGGAAAATAGAGAAGGGGAAAGGGAAAGTGAGAGGGAAAACGGGGGGGGGGAGGCATTGACTTCTGACTCCCTTTTGTGCAGTAGAATAAGGCATTAACATCGACCCTCAACTTTTTACTTTTACATAATCGTATTAACTAGCCATTTTTATAACAACAAATCTATCTAATCGGTAAAACTCAAAATCAAGGTTTCAATTTTTTCCACCTCAAGCACAAACCCCAGAAATGGTTTCCAAGTAAAAATAAAAGTATTTGTGATTTTTTTCTGTGATCAACACAGTCAATTTAACCATCTCTGCTAACTCCATCAGGTTTTGCACCCATTTATCCATTATGGGGATCAAGGTTTTTCTCACTTATAACCATTGCAGCATCCCCATGGTTATGTTATCAAAATTCAGATGCTGCTGATTCATATTTATGACGGTTGCACTGTCCCGGCATCATGTGACCACCTTTTGCGACCTTCTAACAAGCAAAGTCAATGGGGAAGCCAGATTAACTTAACAACCATGTTACTAACTTAAAAACTGCAGTGATTCATTTAACAAATGAGGCACGAAAGGTTGTAAATTGGGGGAAAAACTTACTTAACAAATGTCTCACTTAGCAACAGTTGTAAGAGCAATGCAAAATTGACATTCATGGTGCCTATTTAGATAAGACTGATCATAGGGTGAAGTAGAAAGGTAAAAAATTTAATCTTGCTACTAGGATACTCATTCAGATCAAACCCTTCCCACTCATCCCCACTGTAAACTTGTATTCCACAAAAGGATCCTAAGGAAACAATTGAATTCCCAATTTTCCAGCAAAAAACACAGATAGATGCACAATTAAAAACAATACTGAAGAAACATTCTATAGTTCTATACTGATCAGGTCAAAAATGTTTAACTAAATCTAGAAGTGACATCTCAAGAAAGGAGGACTGAAAGGCAATATTTATATCCACACCTTCAACAAGTAAACACTATTATGGCTTAGAATTATGGCCTAACTAGCTCACACAACTTGCTAAATTGATGGTTGTTTTGCCAGAATAGACTCAATCCTGAAAGAGTGTCATCAGACACAATGATGAAAAAAAGATTGTGTGTATATGGCAATGTCACAATGCAATCCTGGTCTTTCAATAACTTGGTTCCAAACATTAAACAATTATGAAAGTTCGGATGATTTTATTGTTCCAGTTTTTCTCAATTCTCTCCCCCCCATCAATAAATTAGTAAATTCTAGCCAAAGAATTATTGTAAAAAAGAATCTTTCAAAGAAATACCTCCTCTCCAACTTAATTAAGCACTTGAACTAATGCTTTTTTTAACCTCCTAACTTGCATTTGGAGAAAGGGGGGGGGGACTTGTGGCAATTGTTAATGTCTGACACTAATTGTTTTGGGAATTGAGATGCAGTGTTTTACAAAAAATACTTACATTGTCCCAATTTTTAAAATCTGATACTCCTCTATTTTTTTGTAGGACATATTAGTACTGAATAATGTAAGCACAGAAAGATTACTATTATTTTTTAGTTTATTATTCTCTATGCCTGATATCATAATCTATTTATATCGTACATACGCCCCTCCGTTTCTTTATTAATTACATCAGCTTTTTGCAGCTTTTCCCATGCAAGCTGAGCTGACATTCAAACTTCACATTATCTAAACTATATTTATATTCTCTGCAAGCTGCCATCTCTCACGAGATATTTGGCATTACGGTTTGTTAGCTGTCTCTTGCAAAATAAGTCCTCTTTATTCTTACTCCGTTAATCGCCACGAATTCAGGATTACAGCTCCTCCGTTTCCCGATGACAGAGGAAAGATTACTTAGATCATCCAAGCGCAACAAGTGACAACAGGGAGCTCAGGATAAGAAACGGTATTACCATGATATCACCTCCAAAGCGAGACAAGACCACTCTCAATTTAGCAACTGAACCACAACTAACCCATTCTTACCTCAATTTCACCATTCCCTCAACTGGCGCAGGCGGCGGGGACACGGACGCCGCCATATTAGAGTCTCCAGGATCGTCACGTGACGAGAGACAGTCGGACGTGACGCAAGTTCTCTTCCGTAAAGGTGTTCCTTATAATTCTGGCAAGAGTCCTGAACAAAGTGAGATGAGCGGAGGGTTCGAGGAAAGGACCGGACCATAGTGATAAAAATGTGAGACTGAAGGCATCGCTAAACTAAAGGCATCAATATCCTTAACAGACGCTTTCGGTCTGAGTTCAAAATGAAAGTAAGAAGTTTTAACATTTCAGACATCAATTTAATAATACAGGTAGTCCTTGACTTACAACAGTTTATTTAGTAAACGTTCAAAATCACAACAGCACTGAAAAAAGTGGCTGGCTTTCAGAAAAAGGGATTTGTAATCTCTACAAAGAAGGAAGGAATAAAGAAGCACATTAAAGAAAAAAACCTTTGGATGGCATTACATTGTTAATGTACATTTCATATCTTGTAATTGAAATGTAATGGCAGATCAGAAGAATTCTGACACATGAAGCGGTTTGCTTTCAGATTCCATCCAAGGCAGGCCACATCCATTTCAAATTCAAGAGAGAGCAAAGCATATACAACTCAAAGTATATACAACTCACGACCACAATTTGAACCAGAATTTATGTTGCTAAGTGAGAAATTTGTTAAGTGAATTTTGTCCCATTTTATGACTTTTCTGCCACATTGGTTACGTGAATCACTGAAGTTATTAAATTAATAAGTCGGTTGTTAAGTGAATCTGGCTTCCCCACTGACTGCTCATTAGAAGGTTGCAAAAGTTGGTCACATGACTCCAGGACACTGCAACTATCATATATAAACCAGTTGTCAAGCATCTGAGTATAAATGTCAAGAATGAAACATTGTCATCTACATGTCTCATCGTTTCAACTTGTCATTAGAGGAGGGGGCAGGTCTTGGTTACAAGAGGGTTAACTTGGGAAAACTAAACTTCTACAGCTCCACTGAAGTTTGTGAGAACAGGAAACTTTCAAGAAGGATTTAGCAGGTGTGCAAGTGAGACAGATAGTTCCCATAACAACGGGAACTTGTTTACTTGGTCTACATGGAAACCTGGGCGGTTGAGTTGGGGAAATTGATTAACACTATGTACTGGAGCCTGATAAACTCAGAGTTAGTTTTACTTCAGCCTTCTCATATTATGTATTCAATAAACCAGTACGTTTTTCAAAAAAGAAAATGATCCTGGACTTTTATTTGGATACTCAAGCTGGATGTGGACAATAAATAATGACTTTGGGGATGCTGCAACAGGGTGCTACAAGTGTAAAAAATGTCATAAGTCGCTTTTTTCAATGCCATTGATACTTTGGTCACTAAACGAACTGTTGTAAGTCAAGGACTACCCGTACAGCATTTATGTCTAATCTCTGAAAGCAGTTCAATGTTCATGCAAGGAGCTGCATAGGATCTCCACAGCAAAGCAGAACAAAGTATGACTCTTTGAGGTCATGTTAGGGTATAGGCCTGACTTTTATATGCCCGTATTGTGACATCACTGTGTCAAAATTAGATAACTGCACATTATCAAGCATTGTAAAAACATACATTATACCTTGCTTGTTGACAAAAGCAGGCCAGACAGTTTAGCTGACTTTCTTATTTCTGCCAGGAATTGCCAATTATGAGCTGCGAATAGACCAGCTGCATCCTGCTGCTCCTGGCTGTTTCTGGCAAGGAATAAAAAAGTGCTTGCTATTTATTTGTTTGTTTGTTTGTTTTTTATTTATTTATTTAAAATTTATATTGCCACCTATTCACACATGGTGATTCAAGGCGACTTACAGAAATATAAAAAACCTCGTATATAAAACAATAAAACTAATAGAAGAAAATAATCGTATAATAATAAAATAATGTAATAAAATAAAATAACCCCCTGTCCTGGTGACAACACATCACATGAGCCATTTAATGGCCTCCATCAGGCTCGCTGGTAGAACCAGGTCTTCAGCGCCTTCCGGAAGAGTGTTAGAGTGGGGGCCATTCTAATCTCGAGGAATGATGTTCCAGAGAGGAAAACACCATGGAGAAGGCCCTTCTTTTGGGTCTCATCAGGTGTATCTCCTTAGGGGATGGGACCCACAACATTCCTTAGCTCCCCGCTCTGCTGGGTCGGGTAGATGTGACCTGCAGGAGATGGTATCTCAGATAACGTCCCAAGCCATGAAGGGCTTTAAATGTGACAACCAGCACCTTGAATTGCACCCAGAAGCAAATTGGCAACCAATACAGCTCCCGCAGGAGAGATGAAACATGCACACTGAGGTCTGCACAAAACCATTCAGGCCGCTGTATTTTGCACCAACTGGAGCTTCTGGATGCTCTTCAAGGGCAGTCCCATGTAGAGGGCGTTCCAATAGTCAAGACGGGAAGTAACTAGGACATGAGTGACCGTGAATAGGGATTGTCAGACCAGGAAAGAGCGTAACTGGTGCACAATCTGCAGTTGCACAATGGCCCTCCTGGCCACAAACACCACCTGCTCTTTGAGCAGGAGTCCAGGAGAACCCAGATTACGTACAGGGTCTGTTTGGGGTAGTGCCACCCCATCCAAGACCAAAAGTGGCAATTCTCCCTGGGCCAAAGAATCCGAAACCCAGAGCCACTCAATCTTGCCAGGGTTCAGTTTCAATTCATTGTTCCCCATCCAGCTCCTAACAGCCTCCAGGCATTGCAAGAGGGAGGACATGGCATCGCTTAACTCACCACGGGCTGAGACATTCAGCTTAGTATCATAAATGTATTGATGATACCTCAGTCCATGGTGATGGATGATCTCACCCAATGGCTTCATATAAATGTTGAACAGGAGTGGAGAGAGTACCAAGCCCTGTGGAACGCCGCAAAGCAGTGGCCGAGGGCTGGATCTCTCCCCTCCTATCAGCACTGACTGAGAGTGGCCACAGAGGAAAGAAGTGAACCAGGATCGCACAGGGCCTTCCATTCTCCCCAAAGCCACTCGAGAAGAATACCGTAGTTGATGGTATTGAAAGCCGCTGAGAGGTCAAATAGAGCAAGGATGGATGCACTACCCCATCCTGCTCCCACCAGAAATCATCCAAAAGCGCGACCAATGGCGTTTCTGTCCCATATCCAGGCTTGAATCCTGGTAGGGGTCTAGATAATCAATTTCATCCAGAAACCTCTGGAGCTGCTGTGCAACCACCTTCTCGAAAATCTTTCCCAAAATGGGAAGATTGGAGACAGGTTGGAAATTATCCAACAGTGTAGAATCCAGCGATTGCTTCTTAAGAGGGTGGACCACAGCCTCCTTAAAGTACTGGGGCATTAGCCCCTCCTGTACGGAAGCATTAACCACTGCCAGAGTCTACCTGCCTGTCACCTCCTGGGAAGCTTTCACAAGCCAGGAGGGACATGGGTCTAAACACACAGGTGCTTGCTTGCATATTCGCTAGGATCCTGTCCACTTCCTCAGGAGCAACAGGGTCAAACCGCTCCCAAATAACAGGGCAAGAACCTGCCTCAGGGGCTTCCACTGGACCAGCAACCACGCTGGCAGCTAACTGAGCATGAAGTTGAGCAATTTTGTCTTCCAGAAAATCTGCAAATTCCTCAGCATGCCCCTTCAGGTAGACCTCAATCTCCTCCTTCCCCATGAGGAGGAGAAGGCTCACCTTAAAGAGGGTTGCTGGGTGATTATCTGCAGACGCAATTAGTGCAGAGAAGTATTTACACTTCACTGCACGAATCACCACAAGGTAGGCTTTAATAGCAGCTCTTACTCATGTTTGATCAAGTTCATCCCTTGTCTTATGCCATCAGTGCTGTAGATGTCTCTTCATCCTGTCAGGTTCTGGGGGGGGGAGAGATCTTTTAACATAATCGTGGTTCTCCAAGTACCTTTAATGAGTCTCCAGCATGTACTGAATAACACTGATAAGCAAGTGTGATTTATTGTCAAAGCTGACACCCAGGTGCATCCCACAATCTTAAATTATCATGCACATCACACATGTGGCTACTAACTATCCAATCAGCCATCCTGGCTTGAGTTACATCTCATTTGCTTCTGCAGTCGTTTCTCAGCTGTGAGAGGGCCACACTTTCTCTGTGGTATTTGTGTTGTTTTAAAGGCAAACTGCAAGCACCCTCATGGATTGGCAGTCGGGGATCACCCTCACAGACCCGGATGTAACGATCCAGACAAAGTAAGCAGTTTGTTCCGCACCTTGTGCCCAACCAGAATGACAGCCCATGGGAGCTGGCAGTTCTTTACATCCCTCTCAGTTCCTCTGTATACCACGGAGGGCAGAGAGGTCTATGGGTAAGGAGAGGTTGCATAGGTACAATCCTCTCCAGAGTCTCAGTCACTTTCCGATTCCAAACAGTGACTAAGAACTCGGTTGGACTGCACAGCAGATCTGCAGTTATAACCCCCAGCTCTTTCTGGAACCCATCATGGTCCATTAGTCGATGGAGGCGGACCAATCTAATAGGTCAGGCCTCCCTATGGGGGTGGGGGTACAGCTCTTGAGAAACTCATTGCCACCAGACTGTGATCCAACCATGATGGGGACCAAGGACAAGTCCACCAATTCTAGGTTACATAGGCACTGCTCCGACAAGAACACCAAATCGGGTATGCAACTACTATTCCTGGTTGGGCCCTGGATGACCTGGGACAGACCCATGGAAGTCATGGTTTCCATAAAATCTTGGCCTACCTCTGACCCTGCTCCCAGGGATGGCAGGTTGAAGTCCCCCAGAACTACGGTATAAGCTTGGGGAACTTCACTGCCAGCCCTGAGGTGAGGTCCAGGATCCTGGGTAGGGAAGCTGCCACACAGCAGGGAGACTGGTACAGCAGCAGCAATCCCACCTGATCCCTTGAGCCCAACCTAAGAAAGAGAGTCTCACAGCTGGGCACTTGTGGAGCCGTGCCCCTGGAGGCTGCTAGAGATTCTCTGATAACAACAGCCACACACCCTCCCCAGTCCTGAGGTCTACATTGGTGCTATGCTTGATAATCCACTGGGCACATTTCTAAGAGGGGAACAGCTCCTTCTGGGCCAATCTCAGTCATACAAGACAGATAAGCATTCTCTTCAAGGATCAAATTGGCAATAAGGCTAGCCTTATTGCAGGCTGATCCGACATTTAAAAACAGCAGCCTAAGACCAGGGCCACCACAGATCTGCTGACCAGGTAAATGAGGTAAGTGCAAGGGGGCAGAACACTAAACTGGTACTAAGCACTGAGGTCGCATTCCCTGTGCCTTCCCCCCCTTTTCTCCCAAATCTCCCATTACCTGACACAACTGAAATAGACCGGCCTCCTCTGCCTTCCCTGAAAACGATTCCATCCCCCATCACTAACATTCTTCCTTAAGAAAGGGGAAACTTCCAACTGACAAACCATCAGGGGCAAGGTGAGCCTTACAGGCATTATAGCACTTGCTCTCAGCTCCCTTAAACTCACACCATCCCTTCCTCACTGCCACAGAAGGGTCACATCCAGCACCTCCTTGTCTCCCAACACACTCAATACATCCACTCAATGCACAAACAGCACCCTGCCCAGTCGCTCTCACCCACAAAGCAGGGAGCCACTTCTCCCCCTCTAGCTCAACACACTCGCCTCTCATCCAACTTTCCCTTCCAGCCCCAGAATTTCCCATGCAGCCTTCCCAGGCCTGATTACAGAACATTCAGAAGATTGCAAAAAGTAATCTGAGGAGTAGCCAGAAGGCCTGCTATGCTGCAGTAGATATTGTACCAGCTGTGTAGTCGGATGAAGTCTCCTGAAGTTGACACAGTTCTAACCTCCCACTTGCCAATTAAACCTCAAAACATCCCAACTTCAGCCTGCCACCCTCCAGCAAAGGCCAGGGAAGCTTGTTTCTTCTGTTAGCGCTGCCTACATCAGAAGATCCACGCCATCATTTAGAGCTGCAGCTGCCGGCTCTTGGGCTCTCAGACCAGTGTTTACCTCCAGCTGATTACTGCACATAGAAGACAGTTCAATGAGATCCTGGGGAATCCAGGGGGAAGGCGAGTCCAGGCAACTCACTCATTCCCCCCCACTTTTGTCAATGGTCTGAGCTAGTCTATACAAAAGATCTACCCCCTTCAGGCAGACCCATATAGCAAACAGAATCTCATGGAAAATTACATCAGCCAGCAAGGCTCAACCAAGCCTGAGAGACAGCCTACAAAGGTAGCTAAGACCCCCACCCCATGGGAGTCTGACAGCCAATCAAAGTGCATTTCTTACACAGGAAAAGGAAGGTCTGGGGTGGGGCCCAACAGTGTATAAAATACCCTGGGACTCTTAGCAAGCCTCTTTTTTCTTTTCTTCTTCAACATCTTGAAACATGTGATCACCTTTTTCCCACGACCTCAAACCATGTGGTCCTGCTGTCCACCATTAAACCATGTTTCCAAACAGCCTCCATGTTTCCACTGTCTTTTTCACCACTTGAAAGCTGAACCCAGATGGATATTTCTTCCAACACAACACAATTAGTATTTGAGGTGGGTTTTTTTTTATAACTTTGAGGTCAGTGTTTGGCTTTCCTAAGGGATCATTTTTATCAAGCCTTTTCTAATATTTGCTTTTCTGCTGGGAAATTTTGTCATCTCCCCTTCTGGTTCCTGCTACCAGTGCTAGCTGTTGCAAAAGAAAAAGAAGAAGAAAAAGAAGGAACAGAAACTTAAAATAGCTGTATAAGCTACTACCCAGCATCCCAGCTCTATCTACTGGCTTTCATTTGCATTTCAAATGCCTTCTATATTTCTTATGCGCCCCATGAAGACATATTTCTGTGGAAGAAAAGCATTCCTGCTGAGAACTGGTTTCTTTTCTATTGCATGAGGTTCTGACCCTGGAGGTAGACACCACTCAAAAAGAGCCAGTGGGTTGCCCAGAGGGGAATTTCCATTCTAGGAAAGAAAGAGAATATAAAACGACGGCGCCTTTTATAATAAATGGTCTATTTACTCATGGCAAGCTCAGAAATTGGCTTGTCTGCTTCTCTGGTAATTCTCGTCACATTGGCTGAAATAGAATTTGCCTTAGAAAGGAGGAGAAGACAATTATGGATGTAATTGTCATGGATGGAGACCAAACAGTAATTTTGAGAGGAGATGGTCAAGGGCTAATCTGTGTGAAGGACCGTGTGGGAATGCATGAAAAGCAGCCTGGAGATTAAACTGTATGATGAAGGATTGAGGGAACCGGTGTCAAGCATAAGAAATCTGGAACCAGGGTTAGGTCCAAAATAAGTATAGGTTTATACCAGGGGTGAAATCCAGCAGGTTCTGACAGGTTCTGGAGAACTGGTAGTGGAAATTTTGAGTAGTTTGGAAAACCGGTAGTGGAAATTTTGAGTAGTTCAGAGAACCAGTAGCAGAAAATTTGAGTAGTTCAGAGAACCGGTAGCGGAAATTTTGAGT
>JANHFT010005559.1:71563-84206 GCA_032467955.1 Pseudoxenodon macrops
TCCCTATTTCCTTCCTTTCTTTCCTTTTTTCCTTCTCTATCTTCTTCCTTCCCTCACTCCCTATCCTTCCTTCCTTGTCTAACTTTCCTTCCTTCCCTCACTCCCTATCTTTCCTTCCTTGTCTATCCTTCCTTCCTGCCCTGACTCCCTATCTTTTCTTCTTCCTTCCCCCACTCCCTATCTTTCCTTCCTTCTCTATCTTTCCTTCCTTCCCTCACTCCCTATCCTTCCTTCCTTGTCTATCCTTCCTTCATTCCCTCCCTCCCTATCTTTCATTCCTTACTTCTCTATCTTTCCTTCCTTCCCTCACTCCCTATCCTTCCTTCCTTCTCTATCCTTCCTTCCTTCCTTCCCTCACTCCCTATTCTTCCTCCCTTCCTCCCTCCCTTTGCCTGCAATACTGCATTGTGTCACCGGGGCTCAAATAAAAATGTTAACTCTTGATCCTGATTTGCTCCTTGTTGTATCTCCAGGGCATTTTGACCATCAAAACTGATGATGTAATTGATACCCTTAGAATTCTCAGCAATCCATTCGCAACCGTAATGGCGGCAATCTCTCCCTCAGTCTCTTGCGTGACGGCCATTAAGTTGAATTTCTTCATAATGTTATGTTAGTCTTATTTCATCCCTTCCCATATCTGTCGTCTAGCTATCTAGTCATCGATCAATCAACTGCCGGAGGAACAGAAGCAAGCATTACAAGGCATTAATTAATTTACAGATTTTTTTTTGAAATTAAGTAAAAGCCATTAAACTGACAAATAAAAATGCAGGGAGAAAGCTGAAAATAAGGATTCATGTCCTTATCTTCGTAATGCGAGCATGAAGCACAAAATAAAGGGAGGAAGCTTTAATAACCCCTAATTTCCTGAGGAGCGTTTCATGAGGAAAAATTGATATGAGTTTTCCTTTCTCTTTTTTGGTGTTGTTAGTCGCAAAGTCGTGTCCGACCCACCATGACCCCACATGGACAATGTTCCTCCAGGCCTTCCTGTCCTCCACCATCCTCTGGAGTCCATTTAAGCTCACGCCGACTGCTTCAGGGACTCCATCCAGCCGCCTCGTTCTCTGCCGTCCCCTTCTTCTTCTTTTGCCCTCCGTCTTTCCCAGCTTTAGGCTCTTCTCCAGTGAATCTTAAATACTAAAGCTGGCTAATTTTGAATTAGGTTTCTCTCTGTTAAATTCCTTCTCTTCTAAGAGTCTTTGATCATTTAATCCCCACTCTAATGGGATGGTCGACGTTATTAAACCGCCAATAATGCCATAAACGAATTTTGTCGTTTTGAATGCAGATGAACAGACTGCCACAGGATGGTGCTGCTGTTTTGCTCCTTTTATCTCTTTAAAATTGTCCCGTTGAGACTGAAATGAAAGCTAAGCCGTACCACAAAAAGGCCTATTACAGCAACAACAACAACAAAAAGCTTGATGCCATTTTGCCACTGAAGCTTTGAAGGAGATGTACATGAAGATACACCAGGTTGTAGAGATAGCTGGAAGGAGCCTTTATTGATATAATCCCAGGCCTGTTTCTCCAGTATTTTAGGACTGAATTTGTAATCTGCATAAAGCAGGTTTTGTGTTCTATATGCAGGGATATTGCTATATATATATATATTTTCCAAATATATTGTTGTTGTGGTGTCACGTCTGACTCTGTGGCCCAGTAGATGTCTAGTTGATTCGTTCGAGTTCCTGTTAGTTCATGCAGGTGTGTTTTAGGCACCTTGTTTTCTGCCTGTCCATGTTTTGTTTGCCTTGGTTTTTCCAAACATCGTGGTCTCTTCCGTGAATCTTTTCTTTGTGTTTTGCGTTTAAAATAAGCTTTAGCATCACTGTCTTCTAAATTATCAGGGGCTTAGGTGCAAACATGTGGCATCTTTTATCCAAATGCAGTACGGTGCATTGTAATACATGGGTTTTAAAAAGCACACAGGTAGTCCTTGAGTTATGACTGATTGCTAAGTGATTATTTGAACTTATGACCAACCTCTCCAGAGTGCTCATTGGCTAACCACCAACCACAACTTTTGCTTAACAACCCCCCCTACACACACACACACACACACACACACACAAATATATCATTTGGGAGGCAAGTAAAAAAAAAAGCAATTAAAATATTGAAGCGGGCAAGGGACAATGGATAGATGTTTTCTTTCTTTCTTTTTATATTGTTGTTTTGATTTACTCTTTCTTATTTTTCTTGTAAAGCATAGCAATTAAACTATTGAAGTGGGCAAGAGATTAAAGATGGATTTTTTGTTGTTGTTTTGTTGCAATTTTTCTTTTCTCTCGGTCTGTTCTATTTTTCATTTTTTAAGTAGGTGACATGATTAGAAGTTAGACAAGAAAGAAAAGAAGTTTCTTAATAAAGGGTGATATGATCAAAAGCTAGAAAAAGTGACAGAAACAAGAAAAGGGGGAATATTAGTGTAGACCTTTTACATCATAAAATGAAAGTAATAAGAGAAAATGTGGAATAATTGAATAATGATAGACTATAAATTAATATAAGTATGCATTATTATTAGAAATATACAAGCGGATTGAATGCAAGGATTATGATTAACGATTAATTTTATTTGTATTAGAATGTATGACATTCAGGTGCCACACTGTTCACACAATGTGATATTTTGATAAAAAATTATATGTATGTACTGTATGTGTATATGTATAATAAAATGGGTCACAGTCATGTGATGACTGAGTTATGACCTTAATTCTGGCTTCCTGACTTTGCTTGTCACTTTTCAACTTTCCGCTAAGCAAAGCCTGCTGAGGGAGGGGACAGAGGACACCTTTTACTGTTACAAACGAATTAGATGTAATTTCAAAATACAAGTCCTGTCCATCCAATTTCTTTTGCCTTAAAAAAAAAAAAAAAGCAGTAAGAAAGCTGTTATCATGACCAACTCAACTCTTGAGGAAGAGGATCATATGCACTGATGATGTTGCCTAGTTTGGATAATGAAACGTCTGCAATATAATCATCCAGCTCAGAGAGCACCAAACACCTCTCATTTCAAACCGGAGCTACAACTATCCTGTTTTATCGGAGGATAAGATGGTGGTGAAAAATACAGAAAAGGAGACCACAATGCTAGATCCTTTTTGCAAAATCTAGCCCGTGTAGTGGCCCCCAAGATGGACCTTCCTTCTTTCATCGCTATAAACTTCGTTGCTCATAATCCTAGATCTTGTGGACACCACAGATGGAGGAGGAGCAGCAAACCAAGGAGCTCCAGATACTTGATTGGGAAACTGGGCTCCTTGGAAGCAATGTCCTTGTTCACGGTTGCCATGGAGAAGAATGATGAAGAGCGATCCTAAAGTCTATGACTTACTTGCTAGAAACCCAAGAAGTCATAAAGAAAAGGTTTGCAGGTTTAAAGTCATAAAGAAAGTTAGCCTTGACTTCTGAGCCCCAAACCCTCAAGATTTCATTGCGTAAATTTCCTCACCTTCACCACAGTTATGTGCCATTGATGTACAGTGTTACGTTTAGCTAAGACATTGAACTGCGTTGCATCACTCTTTCCTCACCTCTTCTAATGTGGACTAACTTCTTGTCAGCGTTCCAAATAGCATCCAAAATTAAATCAGAGTCCAAGGCAAAGTATTGCTCAAAGTTCCTATTAAGAGAGCCATGTTGGCACATCTGGGGTAAATCCGAATCTGAAACCCCACCCAATTGAAAGTTCAAGATCTTGCCCCCACACCCACATGTCCATCACATGGTCCAATCTTTCACTGCCATGCTGGCAGTACCACCCATCCAGTTCCAGTCAGGTGCAGAGGTGCAGAGACAAAGGATGACCTTGGCTTTCTACAAATAATTTGGTTATGGCGACATATCATCAGCTCCATACAACCCCCCCTCCCATTTTCCCACAATAGAAAATGCATAATAAAATAATAGAAAGTGGCAGGCCAAAGATCCAGAAGAAAAGATGGCTGAAGGCCTGACGCTTGTGTATCTTGACTTCAGTTGTCTAGCTCACCTGTGAGTTTGCAAAATAGACTAGGCGTGCCCGAGTTGGGATGCCACCGTGCCCCCTTGGATTAATAATTCTGATTGTTTATCTCCCTTTCTTCCAGTTGAAGAAAGGTCTATGACTTGACGAGATTCAATGGGTCAGTGGTTAAAGACATTGACCTTGTTAGCTGGAAAACTGACAGGCCAGATTGATACGGGGTGAGCTCCCATTGCTTGCCCCAGCTCCTGCCTATCTAGCGGTTCGAAAGCATGCAAATGCGAGTAGATAAATAGGTACCACTTCAGTGGGAAGGTAATAGCGTTCCGTGCACCTCAGCGTATAGCCATGCTGGCCACATGACCACAAAAGCCTCGTCAGATAACACTGGCTCCCTCGTCCAAGAAATGGAGATAAGCACCATCCCCTAAAGTCAGACACAGGTGGACGGGGGAAACCGTTACCTTTATGACTTGACAGTTGTAAGCAAAGAGCAAGCACAAAAATGCTCTTGCCAGAACCAGATGGAAAGCCAACTAGCTGTCTTGCTAGGATGAGGGAGAACCGACTGGGTGTGTTGCGCTTCTCACATCTAGGAATTTATCTAAATGTTCCATTTAGTTTGGGTACGAACTGTCACTCTGGGTGACAGGGTGAAATATCTAAGAAAAATGTGAATGATAAAGTTGCTGCTCAGATTTTCTAAGATTTTTGCTCACCTTCATACGACTCATGCAGATGATTGTGATGATCGCTTGATGGAGAATTACGACAAAGGTCTCATGGGCTCATCTTCAATTATGTTTATGACCAGTTCCAGTTTATGGGGTAAATGAACGTCTTGCCTCCTGCTGTGGGCTTTGGTGATCATGATGACGGACCTCATGAACGCTTTCTTCAGGCCTTCGTCCTTCTCCTTGGTGGAACAGTGGATGAGAACTTCAGACACGATGTTCTCCATGACAAGCATTGTGTCTTTTGGTTGGGCTCCCAGGACTGCTTGGCCATAGCACAGAATTAAGGCTGTGCGAATCCGTCTATCATGGAGAGTCTGTGAGTTCAACCTTAACGTCGTTGAGTTCTGCTGCCAGCCTCATGGTCGGAAAAGAGGGCATGTGTCTTAAGTAGTAGTGCTTGGCCTTTCATTCGACATCTTCAGGATGCAAGCTGCCAAAGTGGCTGGTTGAATGCTGCGGCGGCATTCTCCCTCCAATGCCTCCTCTCCGAATCTGCCTCCGGCTCAACCAGACAGAAGGTTAACTTCTTCACAGTTGTGAAAGGTGAACAACAGGGAAGGGTGAATGAAGGTGAGACATGCTGAGGATGCTGATTGATTGGGATTGAGGGAGGCAGGTGGAACTGGATATTTAAGGGTGAGGAGGAGAAACATTGTTAAACACTCCCTTTCACTTCAGTCAAGAGATTAGTTTCTTCCATTTTCCATTGATGGATGTTCCTTAACTACAAGTGAATCAACGTCCCATAGCTTAAGATGGAGCATTTTTAGAGGTTGAGTTTGAGAGCTATTTCAGGAGAACAAGTATGTGCTGGGGAAAAAAAAATCAAGGCTCAGGTTGTTCTATTCCAGAGATTCTACATGAGTTAACTAATGTGATATATCTTCGGAAAAAACAGGCCGAAGAAAGGCCCGAAAATAGGGCACGCAGAGGCCAAAAACGTTTGTTGTTGTTGTTTTCCTCTTCTAAATTTTGATGCGTCTTATAGTCCCAAAAATACGGTAATCAAAATAACGTCATGAATGAGAGCAAATACACGTGTTCCGGGATAATACACATCTTGTGAGAGAGACGTTTCCTGAGGATGGGATCCAGCACGAATCCAAAAGCTCGGAAGACTAAACCTCAGGTCCCAGTGACCGACCCAGATTGGAGCTTGCAAAATAAAGCCTATCTGCCAGGGAAATGTGATCTTTTTTACTGAAAGTGTAGCTAGTTCCACAGGGACATCTGTTGGGCTGTCGCATGCTCCTCTGGTCTTCTTTTATTTTTAAAAAAAGTATACCTTTGACTCTTAAGGCCTTAGCAGATAATTCCTTCAGTAGAGAGTACCATAAGGGTTCCCAGGAAGGCTACGGCTCCTCCAGGTATAATTCCCTACCTGATTGGTTTTGAATGTTCCATTCTCCTTAGAGCAGGGGAGAGAGAAGCCAGGAGTGGGTAGTAGGCTGTTCTTCGGTCGGAGACTGAGCATGTGACCTTTTTGGTCACGCCTCCTGGAGATTCCCCAGTTCGGCTCAGTCTCTCGGCCGAATCAGACAGTCTTGTTTAGAGGGAACCTAAAATATTTTGGTTCTGTAGCAGGGAAAATAGGACCTGAGTTTTTCCAACAGTGGAAATAAGCCATACAGCTTAACCCAAAAATGATTGATGGCTTGAGAAAAGGGAAATCCACCAGGGTGATAAACAAATGTATGTACTATAGTTTTTCTTCCTACATTTCTCCAGATTTCTGTCCTTTGAGCTGTCTTTCCAGCAGACTAGTCTTACATGGGAAAAGAGACAAGGCCCATCATCATTTGTTTTCCTTAAACCTGCCTTTGGAGCAAACGGGAGGGAGATATAACTCCTAGGCTGACCTGTTTCTGTTGTAGAAAAAGGTCCTTCGCAGTGAATTCAGTGCACCATTCAACGTTTTAAAGCTCCAGCTCACCTCGGATATCCCTGCCATGAATAAAATTAATAGCTCATATCCCACGAAACAGAAGGTTTCGTGCTGAATAACAAAAGGCAGCTGTAGAAATAAATGAATGTGAAGCGATAACAAAGCCTGAGGTTATCGTGAAACCTTTTTTCTCCACCTACTAGTTCCTCTCAGACAAAGGCATTTGCCCCTTTTTAAAAGGAGAATGTGCCAAAGTTAAATAGTTTTCTAGCTATTCCGTTTGTAGGTAATTACTGAACAGCAATAAGCACGGAATAAATAATAGGATAAATAGAACATTGAAAGTTAGAATATTGAGGCTAAGAGAAACCCACATTTCAGATGTGGTGCAAGCTCATTTATGGAATAATAATCCAAAAATGATTTTCAAGTTGAATTATTATTATTATTTTGGTCAAGATAGCTTTGATAAAGAAATTTTCATCTCAAGTTTTTAACCGCTGAGCCCTTATGCCCTAGCAGTTCAAAAGCATGCAAATCAGGGGTGGTATTCAGCTGGTTCTATCTGGATCATGTGATCCAGTAGCAGTGCTGAGGGAGGCATCGGCTACCTGCCGAGACATCACGCCTCGCTTTTGATGCTCTGTGCATGCGCGAAAGGCTCTGTGCATACACGGAAGGCTCCGCGCACGTTCACATTTGCGAACCGTTGGCGAAGGCAAGTGAATACCACCCCTGATGTGAATGTGAGTAGATTAATAGGTACCACTTCGGTGGGTGGGTAACAGTGTTCCATGTGCCTTTGGCGTATAGTTATGCTGGCCACATGACCATGAAAATGTCTTTGGACAATGCTGGTGCTCTCGGCCAAGGAACATAGATGAGCACTGTGCCCTAAAGTCGGACATGACCGGACAGGGAAACCTTTACCTTTTAATTTTAGGAGGTACCTTTAGCGTTTGCTATCACAAGATGGTGTGCTAGCTATCAGCTTGGTTGGCTTAAAGAAGGTAGGCTAGCCATGAAGAAGTGACTATTAGCCTTGATGACATTGTGACTGCTGCTGAAAATGATCTGCTCTGCAATTACTGGGCTTCCTTGTGCAGTTGGTTGGCCACTGGATGACCAGGCTGCTGGAGTATATAGACCAGGGGTCTGATCCAGGAGAATACTGCTTATGTTCTCCTCCCATTTTTTAATCACAACAAAATCGCTATGAAGTTGGTTGTGGAGAGAGGGAGAGGGGAAAAGGGGGGGAGAGAGAAAGAGGGAGGGAGGGAGAGAGTGGGAGGTCCTTTAGGGACCTTGCATGGCTATGGGTGGGCTACAACCTGAATCTTCCCAGTTCCATTTTTACATATTAACCACCAAACCACAACTGATTCAAAGACTTAAATAAGGATCCCAATTTAATAAGCCAACAGTCTTTTTCATCGTAGCTGATTGTATATTGCACTTCTAATGAACACTTGAATGATTCTCTCATTAAAATAAATCCTCCAGCTGAGGAGAGAGAAGGGCGAGGAAGCAGAAGAGAAAGAAAGAGAAGGTAGGGAGAAATTGCTAATAAATGGCTTCTTTGCAAGGGTTAGTCTGGTTTAGTCTTTCCTGCTTATTTGGTTGAGGCAATTTTGGGGACAAATAAAGATGTCATCTTTCAGAGAACAAATTCACTCACCAAGGAAACTGGGGAAGCAAACAAGAATTTGGCAGGGAAGTCTTATAAAAGAAAAGGATTGTTTTTGGTTCAGTCTCCTTCCTATTCACCTGAGGAACATGGGACAATGCTCTTATGATGAACACAAGGTGTACTGTGTTTGCTTTCTTCCTTGATAATAATAAACCTGGAAGAGAAGGTTAAGAGACTAGAACAAAACTTCGCACACTTCCTGACACCTCCAGATTTCCCAAGCAAGAGAAGAAATTCTGGGATCGATTACAGCAGGGGGTGGGTGACATCAATTCCCACAATTCATGAGCCAGCATTCTGGGAGTTGAAGTCCACAGGTCATAAAGGGACCATAGCTGCCTACTCCTGTGTTACAGGAAACACTTGTGGAAGAAAAAAATTACCAAGAAGCTTCCCAGAGGAGCGATGGAAAACTGATACAAACACCGATGTCTGCTGAGAAGAGTCTGTCAACTCGCAAAGCATCCCTTGCCTGCTCTCGAGTTGCCATAGGAAAGGGGGGATGGGAAACCGATGAAACAGCAAGGCAGCCAAAGACAGATGCACATTCCAAACTTATCTCTCTCAAGGCTGTATCCCAAGGTTACTTACAGCGGCCGGAGGGGGAGTGATCTCTACAACCCACGAAATTGCTCCGGTGGTGAATGTGATTGATGACATACCCTGGGGGGAGGGGAGAAATAGGGTCATGATTGGGGCCGTAAATTACGTGGGGTCAGACCTGGCTTCACTTGGGAATGTGCCGACATGAAGCTCCTAATAAATAACTGGATCTCTTTTGAAGCCTGGCTCAAGGCTCATGGTTTAATTAGGGCATCCATCGGAAGCCTGACCGCGTCCTTATTCTTTCGAGCTCCAGAATAGGTTCCATGACAGTCCATTGACAATCTTTCCGGATCCCCAGATAAAGAGCAGCTACAAAAACCTTTGAAAACACCTTCCAGGCACCACAAAAGGAAGGATTCTTGCTTTTATCCATAAGAGGTGGAAGTGATGAGACGAAAGCAGATGAAGGGATAATCTGTCAAGGGAGCTATGTTACATCAGGACATAATGTAAATATTCCTAACATTGTTTTACTTTCCCTGACTATTAACCTTTTGTGCTAGGCAGAGAAGGAACAAATGAAATAGTCGGGCACGGCCTTGAAAACACTGCAAGAGACCCGGGCAAGAAGCGAAAGAACTGGGAGCCCAGATGGCATTTTCATTAGTTCTTCCTGTTGAAGGATGTGACCCAGGAGAGAGGGAATACTGGAAGTGAACAGCTGGCTACACAGATGGTGCCAATGGGAGGAGGTTAGACTCTTCAGCACTGGAGCACATCTCTTGAGATGAGTGGCGTCTGGCAAAGGAAGAGCTGCATGTCACAGGAACTGGGAAGAAAGGGTTTAGTAGCGCCTTGCAAAGCTGATCATAAAACCTGAGACTAAATATGGTGGGGGAGGGAGAAGACAGCCCAGAAATTAGTGTGTCACCAAATACTGAAACTGGGAGGGTCGTGTGGTGGCAGCTTTTAATGAGCGGGTGATTACGGGAATAAATGAATCACGTTACATGATTCAAAGGTGGTTGTGTGCCCATGCAAATGCAGAATATGGAGCAATAAGAGGAAGCACTAGAAATCGGAACACAGGAAGACAAATAATGTATTGATTCAGTAAACCTGGCTGAAACCGATGGGATAAAATTGTGGAATGCACAAATGACCAAGGAGTATGGATTTGATCAAAAGGAGTAGTCCACGTGAAAGGGGGGGGGGAGAAATGCGGGCATTTTAAGGAAGGGAAATGCACATAGATGTTGAGACCCAGGAACTGAGTATGAGGGTCTCTTTGCATAATGATACTGGATTTCCTCTAATTCTCTTAAATAAACCTTATCGTGCTACTTTTTTGAGTTGCTCTATGCTCTGGCTGGTGTCAGCTTTGATCATGTTTAGAGTGCTTATTTGGATGTAACCCCTATTTCTTCTGGCTTATCTCTGAAACTCAGCATTTAGTTAGTCATTTTTCCTATCCTCTGTCGCATTTCATTTTCTGTCTTCTTTGAGATATTTTCAACAAATCAGCAAATAACCATTTCATTCCTTTTTTTGAGTTTTGTACTACAGGATGTTTTTCTTTAGTTAAGAATTGCAGGCCATAATTCTTCAAGTGTCCGGTCAAATTTGAATTTTCTTTCTCAAAGACCAACATTTCTTAATATTCCAGTTACTATTTTACTTCCAACTTCACAAGGTTTCTGTAGTCGGCATGATGTCCTTTTGGATGTTGGGTTAACAAGGTGCTTGGGGTCACCATAGAACAACACAACTTCTGCTTGCTATGCACTTGTGATTGGGACATAGACTTGGATCACCTTGGATTCTATCATTTGGGGGGGTGGAAGTTGTGTATGCTCTTGACCACCTGATTGTTAAGAACAGTGACTATTCCATATTTTCTATGATACTCTTGCCCGTAGAACAGGAGTCTCAAACTGGATTTCTTTGAGGGCCAACTCAGCACTGTAGTTTGCCAATGGCCGACGGGGGGAACAACCCACCTCCTACAGCGCCCTGCTGGCCAAAATGGGGTGCGGGGGGCCTGCGCTGCCTTTTCTGCCTGAACGGCTTCCTGCAGCACTCTGCCAGCCAAAAACTGGCTGCGAGGAGGCCTCCTGAGGCCCCTGCAAGACCCGTTTTTGGCCTCCCTGGCCTCCAGCAGCACTCTGCTGGCCATAAATGGGCTGCGCAAAGGCCCCGTGAGGCCTCTGCATGGGCCATTTTGGCCGGCAGAGGAACTGTGAGCTGGTCCTTTGATATTTTCAGGCCAGGCCTGAGGGCCAGATTTAAGCACCCCGCAGCTTGTGGAGCTTGAGTTTGACACCCCTGCTGTAGAAGATCTGATATAGAAAATCTGATGCAGTTAGCCAGCTTCAGATGCTGATTCTCACCATGGTGATATTAAGCCTTCGATATATCTTCTCTCATAGCATCACGTTGGCCTTGATTCACGGTCTGACGTTCCACCCATCACTGGTATCCTTACCTTTGCAGCACTTATGCCTCTGGCCTCAACAGCCGCTAGATGTCCTTTTGACTTTAATCGGTCCACATCCTAGGCGCCAAGGCTACTTCTCCTCTGCCCTTAAGGACATCTTCTCACTTAGAGGCCTTCTCTTTCAGTGTCTGGTTAACATTCCTCTGCACTTGTGAATGAGTGCCTGGTTTTCAGATCCAGCAGTAGAGCCCAGAGCTTTATGGGGTGGCGCAAGTTCCTTCATTACTCCTGCAGTTAATGCCGCCATTACACTACAGCAATTAAATTGTTATTTTTTTTGGCAAGTAACGTACTGCAATCATATATTGGCTTTACAAAAGCCATCTTTTCCAGTATGTGCATTTTCAATAAGTTGTCTGAGGAGATGGAACAAGTTTGGTACTCAGACAAGTGCACTCCTTTTTATTACGTTACTCATTTAGTATAAACCATGTTGATTACATAGAATGTACTTCGTGATACATTTTGAAACCAATGCCTTAGTTTCGTGATATATTTAACCAGAAGAATTTGGCAAGGCAGAAATACAACCACTGTTTTTATTTATAGCCCTGTTTGACTTATCTAAAATTAAGCTTTGGATCCATTGTTTCTTTACTTAAATTGTTGTATATTCTAACATAATTTATCTGTGATAAGCTATCCTAATTAAAGTTGGAGAATCTACAACATTGTTCCAATTATGTACTAATCAGTTATACGCTAATTTAATTCTACTTAGCTACAGTACATCATTAATCAAGTTCAGGCTTAGGATGACAGATTTAGTACATTAACTAGCTGGGAGTATTCAAATAAGGAAAATAAAATTGATTGTAATGCAGTTGAGATTAAATAATTCAACATCACAGTGTGCCAAATAATAAGTGCCATTCTTCATCTAAAAAGTACAAGTGGTCCTTATGAATTATTTGGAAATTAGCAGTATGAAGTGAAATACATGAACGTACGTTGAAATAGCTATTGTAGTTGTGAATATTTAGTTGTGAAAGTGTAGAGGTTGTTCCAGTCCGGTTGTGTCCGACTCTTAAGGGTTGATGCTCATCTTTGTTTCTTAGCCAAGGAAGCTAATACAGTCTTTCTTAAAGACTCTTTGTATGCTTCCACAGTTCCTCTTAGCAGGAAGTTAAGACCCAATAGAATGGAATGGAATAGAATAGAATAGAATATGGAATGAATAGAATAGAATAGAATAGAATTCTTTATTGGTCAAGTGTGATTGGACACACAAGGGTGCATGTGCTCTCAGTGTATATAAAAGAAAAGATACATTTGTCAAGAATCATAGCACTTAACGATATTCATA
>JANHFT010005559.1:84306-105567 GCA_032467955.1 Pseudoxenodon macrops
AAACTGGGGGGGGGGGGCAGACGCAGAAGGGAAAAAAAACTGAAAAGATTTCCAAAAAAAAAAATTCCCCCAAAAAAATTCACAAAAAAGATGGTGGCCTCCACAGACCAGAACCGGTTCTATGACGTCACCAGCTGCTTGCAACCTGCTCTATAGAACCGGGCTGAACCGGTAGGATTTCACCCCTGCTTCAACCACAATACAGGTAGTCCTGAACTTATGACCATTTCTACAACAACAGTTCAAAGTTGCAACAGTGCTGAAAGAACTGTTACATATGGCCTGTTCTCTAAATCACCAGTCCTCAACCCTTGGGGCTTGAAAGCCCAGCTGGGGAAGGGAAGGGGAACTGGGCCGCACAAGCGATGGGCCAGCACGCGTGCATATGCAACTCTTGCGGGAGTGACAGGCCAATGTGCATATACACAGCTCAATTCGTGTAAGCGGCATGCTGGCACGCACACACACAAGTGTCCATCATTCACGCAACTTGAGCTGCGCATGTGTGCACGCTCTGGCCAGCCACTTGCACAGCCCAATTCCAAATAGGCCACGGCCCGGTAGTGGGCTGTGGCTTGAAGGTTGGGGACCCCTGCTCTAAATTATTCCCATTGCATCACCTTCATGGTCACATGATTGTGATTCAGGCACTTGGCAACTAACATGCATCTACAATGGCTGCAGCCTCCTGTAATCACATGATCATGATTGCGACCTACCCAGTCAGCTTCTGACAAGCAAAATCAATGGAAAATCCAGCAGGAAAAATCGCAAATGTGAAGTCTTGCTTAACGGTCATGGTGATTTGCTTAATGATGAACTTTTCTGGTCCCAATTGTAAGTCGAGGACTACCTGTATAATTAAAGTATCACTAAAGTAACCCAGACCTAGGATTTGTCTTCAAGATGCAAAAGTACTGTAACTCACAAAGCAGTGGTATAAACTAAGCTTTCACTTCTAATGTTCTAAAAAAGGAAACATACAATCTCATTTTTCTGTCCTCTCTTTAAAAGCATGTCTCTGTCATTATGCTTGCATTAAAAATAAATAAATAAAAAGTACTCAAATCTAAAAAGTAGCTTTAAAAAAAAAAAAAGGTGTCCAGTTTCTATAGCCATGTGCCTTGTCTCCTTCTAAGATATCAATGGCTAATAATAAGTTTAGTCTCCGCCACAGTAGGATTTTATTACTAATAAAGCATCAGTGAATATAATACATTCTGCAAAATGACATACAGGGAAGATAACCCTTGAAGATATTCAGAATATCTTCCTTCCTTCCTTCCCTCCTCTTCTCTGTGTTTAGGTAGGCATATATACATGTGTGAGTGAGAGTATAGTCTGGTTCAATCTGATGACCTCAAGATATTTGTGATCACATCTCTAATCCATCCCAACCAATGCATTTATATCTAGCAGGACACAAATGTTGCTCTTCGAAATTATATGTTCACCTTCACAAGTTCTAGTGGTACTAAAATATATGTTCTTCCCAGTTATTGTATTCCCAAAGATTTATATTATGCTAGTCTTACAACAGTTCATTTAGTAACCAAAGTTACAACAGCACTGAAAAAAGTGACATGTCCATTCTTCACACTTAACGTCTGTTGCAGTAACCCTATGATCATCTGATCAAAATTCAGACACGTGACAAAGGGCTCATATTTATGACGGTTGCAGTGCCCCAGGGTCATGTCGTCATTTTTTGCAACCTTCTGATGACCAAACTCAAGGGGGAAACCAGATTCATTTAGCAACCCTTTTACCAATTTCACAACTGAAGCGATTCACTTAACAATTGTGGCAAGAAAGATTGTAAAATGGGGCAAACTCACTTAACAAATGTCTTGCTAGGAACAGAAATTTTAGGCTTAACTGTTCTCGTAAATCAAGGACTACCTGTATCAAGCGTATCTTAATCATGCTCATGGGGTATCTTTGATGCACTCATTCACTCTCTCTCATCTTGATCTCTTTTACAAAGATGTTATAGGAATAAAAGAAAAGAGACATACACCTCTCTCCCATATGTTGCTTTGGGCTTGCAGGTAAATGGCAGTATATGAATATAATGTAATAGTAACACGTTAGCCATAATACAATGGTTCTTCAATCCCACACACACTACACGTCTATAAAGTTTAAAGCAGTGTTTTTCAAACTTGACTAACATGAGTGGATTTCAATTCCCAGAATTCTGAGAGTTGAAATCCACTTTTCTTAAATTTGCAGAGGTCAAAGGTGTACTAGATAAGAAACATCAATCCCGTACTGTGTGTTGATCTTAGATACTCCACAATAATTGTTTGTCTGATTTATCACACTAATTTTGGTGGAGCGCTTCTCTCCACCTTGCGATTTAATTTTTTTTAAAAATAGCATTGCTTTTGTATGATCAACCTTCTTGGCTTCCAAGAATGCTATCAAAACCTCACTTTGCCTACAGGTATTTTAGGAGGGAACCAAAAACACGCGTGCCTGCTTTTGTGCAATTGTTATATAGTACCTTGTTTTTCTTCCTTTTAGCCATTAAAATTAAAAACGGTTCTTTTTCATTTTGGTTCTAAGTTTTCTATATTGTTTCTGTACTGCTTGTTCTTCAGCCAGGCTTATATGGGCAACCACATATATTTTAAAATAAAAGCAAATAAACAAATACATAAGCCAGGGTGAGGACAAGATGAAATGGAATAGCAAAACTGGGCAGCTAGATTTGAAATATATATATATATATATTCAAATTGTATGTATTTCTCCCTTGGTGTCGCCCATAAGCATTTCACAATCGAAACATTGGAAACATTTTGGCATAAAAAATATCAAGTTAAAACAGGATTCAGTTTGTAGGAACAGGCTCTGAATACCACTTGGAAATTTAAATGGAATGCAAAACGCTTCCCAATATACATTCTAAACTGAGTCATTCATTTATTTTAAAAATGTCAGGCCTGATCAACAGCCATACGGATTGCTAGATATATACCTTGAGGGATTTCAACACCTGTGTGTAGGTGTGCACGTCGCAAGAATAAATGAGTTAACAGATCATTTGTCACTGCAGCTGTTCTCCAATATCAGATTGAGATTGATAGGATTTAAAATGAAAATCAGCGGAATAATAGATTTATATTTCATGGTAAACCATTATAGCCCAGTTTTTTTATTTCAAGTTGGAACATAATTTGAGAGTGCAAGTTTGGATTTGTTTTAAAAACAAATCTCATTTTGGACATGGGCAAACGGTACTGTATGATAGTATGATATCAAGTATGATACATAGCACTTACAACCGCAATTGAGATCAGAATTTATGTTGATAAGTGAGAAATGGGTTGAGTAAGTTTTGTTCTTATCAAAACTCTTATCAAATTTGTTAAGTGAATTTGCCCCATTTTATGACTTTTCCTGCCACATTTGTTAAGCGAATCAGTGCAGTGGTTAAATTAATAACACAGTTGTTAAGTGAATCTGGCTTCCCCAGGAAACTGCTACTGTCATAAATGTGAACCAGATGTCAAGCATCTGAATGCAAATCACGTGCCCATGGGGATGCTGCAATGGTCATAAGTGTGAAAAATGGTCATAAATCATTTTTAATGCCGCTGTAATTTCGAATGGTCCCTAAATGAACTGTTTGTAAGTCAAGCGCTACCTATTGTAACACTCTCCTGTGTTACAATAGGAGAATATTTTAAGCAAATACCAACAGCTTATGGCAGCGTTTCTCAACTTGAAAAGGTGTTGACTTCAGCTCCCAGAATTGAAGGATGGAAAATTCTAGGTGTTGCAGACCACACCTCTTTGAGTTGTTTGGTTGAGAAACACTGATCTAGGGGATAACTGGAAACAGGACTCTAAAACATCACGAAGAACCCCATTGGAAGGTTGTTCTAGACTGAATAACCGGACCAGAACCCGTTCTGTGATGTCACTAGCGGCTTACTACCTACTCTATAGAACCAGTTCAAACTGGTAGGAACCCACCTCTGCCCTAAACCCAAATAAGTAATAACTAGCACACATTCCCATATACATATGTATATAACAGTGTATTATTAAGAAAATATTCCATATTTTTTGTATTTCCATATTCCAAATGGTGCCTGATAAAGACATGGATGGCAGACAAGAAACTAAGATCAAACTGAGACACAATAGAAATTCTGTTGTTCAAAAGGACAGGTTATACCCCACTTAATAAATCAAGTTTATAACTTTGGAGGGCGCCTTGATCTCAATCTTCAAATAGTGGCAATGCAAGACATGTTCTTACAAAATTACTAAACCAGCTGCAAGCGGAGTCAGTCTCATTGGCCAAGAATTAGTCATGCCTTAGTCACATCACACATGAACTGTAATGCCCTCAACATAGGTGAAATGCAAGTTTTTCAATCTTATTATTTTTTCCCCGATGATCATTCCTGCTTTTGGTAGATGGTGGTGAATAACTGTTTGTAATTCAGTGTACATGGAACAAGGATACTATGGACAGGCCAGAAAACATACAAATGGATCTTAAAGCAAATCCCCTCAGGCACAAATGACCAGATCACAAATTATCTTACTTTGGACCAAAGGTGGGTTCTAACTTACCTCATTGCCGGTTTGTTTCCTCCTGCGCCTCATGGGCATGCACACATTTCACACGCATGTGCATGCGCATGCACAATACATTTTTTTTAAAGGTCAAAAACAAGATGGTGAAGCATGTGCAGTGCCGGAAACTCAGCTTCTACGCATGCACAGAAGAAAAAAACCCGGAACAATTCTCCCACCCACCCAAAAAAAAAAATTCCAAAAAAAAGATCGCGGCATCCACAAACCAGAACCGGTTCCATGACGTCACCAGCGACTTACTACCTACTCCATAGAACCGGTCAGAACCAGTAGGAACCCATCTCTGCTTTGGACACGTTATTCAAATATCAATTCTCCAGTAAAGGCTCTCATGAAGGGAAAGTTGGAAGGGAAAATAAAAATAAAAAGATGACTAGCAGGAGTAAGGTAAATGGACTCAGTTTATAATGGAGATGGCTGTATCATTGAAAGACCTAAAATATAGGTTAGGGACAGATCATCATGAAAACCGATCTATGGTATGTCAGACAGTCAATAACAAGTTGACTAACCAATCTACATTAAACATTAAACAGACCTAGTAAGTTTAGGGAAATGTTCATTTTGCAGGGTGCCCTGCTCATTTGCACATGATGAAGTACACTATCGAAAACTGATTGAATCAGAACTAAAGGCATGTTTAAAAGTGTCCTTTTAGAAACAGGCCGTCAACTTGCTGGTTTTTAATTAGGACCAGTTCAAATATTAATTCTGTGTATTTAATTTTTGTTGAATTTTGTGGATTCCACTGATAGCAATAGCACTTATATACTGCTTCACAGTGCTTTTACAGCTCTCTCTAAGGGGTTTACAGAGTCAGCCTATTGCCCCCAACAATCTGAGTCCTCATTTTACCCACCTCGGAAGGATGGGAGGCTGAGTCAACCTTGAGCCTGGTGAGATTCGAACTGCCAAACTGCTGGCAGCCGGCAGTCAGCAGAAGTAGCCTGCAGTACTGCATTCCGATCACTGTGCCATCATGGCTCTGTGAAAATAGTTGCACTGTAGCTAAGTTTACTTTTCTAAAAAGACAAATACCCTTTTCAAATACTCTACTGTAGGGGTGTCCAACCTTGGCAACTTTTAAGACTTGTAGACTTCAACTCCCAAAATTCGCCAACCAGCATGGTGAATTCTGGGAGTTGAAATCCACATGTCTTAAGGTTGTCGAGGTTGGATACCCCTGCTCTACTATGTATAGTTTTTTTAGGACTTTAGGACTGTCTCCATCTGATGCCAGAATCTGCTACTCCAGGTTTTGCTATCCCAGAGAATGAGAAAGGTGGTTGACAGGCCTCTCTCAAAATTCTGTTAAGTAGAGCTTTGGAGCATCAGGTTTGAGCTGGCACTTCATAGAAAGCTTAGAATGAGGTTTTACTCCACTTTTCCTATCATCTGTACCTTGGATTAATCACAGCCCCCCAACTATGACTCCACTTATCACAATTCAATAGAAACCTCAGGTGCCACATCTGATTGTGGGACCTTAGTTGACTAGCTGAACCATTAAAATGTTCACCAAAAATTTGCATGGTGTTCCATGACAGATAGGTAAAAAAATCAATAAAGATAGGCAAATGAGCCTTAAAAGAATAGTAAAATCTTTATTATTCAATGCAGCATTTAAAAAAAAAAGATGTGTCTAGGTAGCAAGGCAGACAGATGGTTTACTTCCGGCCCTAGAACCATCAAATACCGGCTGAATAGATGAATAAATAATCGCAAAAGTAAAAAGTTTAACCCTAAAGTCAATGTTGGAGCCCTCGAAGTATAAACAGCACAGATGTGTCTTAAAAGGACATGTGCCTGGCCTGAGGAACAGCACAAGTTTCCAGGGTGAGATCTCAAAACCACGAACAAAGAAATAAAATGCCTCTTTTGATAATGATTCAGAGGAGGGTCATTAATTATCTTCTTGGGATTGCCTCCACCATAAAGTGAAGTCCCGCATCCGAGTCTATAAGTAACCTCAAGCAGAGCATAACTAGAACAAGAATGTCTGATTTTCTTAATTTGTTTATTTAAGGATGTGTACGGCTGGTCAACTCACAGAAATGCAGCTGAATGACGTACCACAATAAGAGCAGTCAATAACAACAGCAACAAAAAACACCCAACGCTAAAAGCAAAACAGACAGTTGAGGCACAGCAACATATTCTACCACCCAGGACGAGGGCAGCTAACATTCCTGCCCCAAGGCCTGAGGGATAATCATATTTTTAAAGCTTTCCTGAAGGCGCACAAGAGTTGGGTCCATAAATGCCTCTTTAATGATGGGATATAGCAAGTCCTTCACCGTAGTCTTAAAAAACAAGCTGTGTTGACTCAGATGCTCAGTCCAGAACCAGTAGTCCTTGACTTAACAATCGTTCATTTAGTGACCTTTTGAAGTCACAACACTTGAGTCCGTTGGAACATCCCCGTGGTCACCTGATCCAAATTCAGATGCTTTGGCAACTGGTTCGCATTTATGACGGTTGCTGTCTTCCAAGATCATGTGATCCAAGACGGGGGAAGCCAGATTCACTTTACACCTGTGTTACTAACGGAGTTAGTTCCGAACTCTGGGAGTTGAAGTCCACAAGTCTTAAAGTTGCGAAGGTTGGAGACCCCTGCATTAAATGGTACAGATGTAGACTATTTCCACCACCCTCTGGAACAGCATCCACCCTAAAAATACATATAGCTGCCAGTCTCCTGGGGGTTCATGAAACCCCTTAAGACCTGGCACCGTTCCCACACCTGGGGTGAGGGAGTTCTGTGGAGCCTTCGTTGTCTTTTCGTGCAGTTATTTTTTTAGCACAGACTGTCATGTTTTGCTATCGTGTTTTTAACTGGTTTACTTTTGTGATGGGGTGTTGTGAGCCACACAGAACCTTTCGGATTCTGGGCAGCTGCCGTAAATTTAATAAAAACATAATAAGTAACATTGCTAAACAATTCGTTGGCTTGAATATTCACTCCAAAGGCGACCCTTGTGGACTAGTGGTGGTAATTCTTTCACCTTGGTCCTTCCTAATATCCTTACTCAGTTTCCTTTTTTTTTTTTTTAACCACAACCACCGCTGTATATAACCTTTCTCCTCTAAACAGATCTCTCTCTTTCCATATAAAATCCAAAGCCTTCCGATTCTAGTTTTGGAGTAAGAGTGAAAGGAACTTGGAAATACATGGTTGAACATCCGTGTGTTTGCCCATTTCTCCCAAGTCTTTCGTTCTAATTCCAAAGAGCTTTAAAAACGTGTGTTGCTTTCCTTATGTCTTCACTTTTTTTCTTTCTAGTATTGTTGCAGTGGGCATTTGAATTTCAGACCTACATACCGAATGCAATCCAGAGGATAATATATTTGATAAAGAGACAATATTCGGCGGGTGATCCCATGGGGCACTTTTGTTCAAGTGCTTAACGTTTGGCAGATGTAAGAGGTAGTCCTCACACAGTCAGAGAAAGACATGAAAGTAGATCTGATCATTGTCAAAACAAGGGACAGATGGAAATTGGGTCTCCAATCTGAAAGAGAGGCAGGGCAAGAGAAAACATAGGGGAAAAGATACCAAAAAAAAGTCTTGGTTTTGCATTTGGGGCTTATGTTTGAAATACAGCAGTCACTGGAACTCTTTCATAATGTCTTTGTAGTTGTCTTTGGTAACAATAAAAGTACTGATCGGAAACTTCTGGGTTCTTATGTGCCTGTTAGTGGTTCCCAATTCAACCTGCTGTGTGGTTCAGGGCCCGCAATAGTACACTTCTCGAAAGTGTCACCTTGTTGAAAGTGTCATCTTGTTGGTTTTATTTAACACTAGCTGATAACCTGCCGTTGCCCTGGTATTTATTTATCCCAATCCTATATTAGACAGGAAAAGGAATGAATGATATCTATAGTGTCAAATAATTGCCCTGGCCAACGGCGTGGGAAAATTTCTACAGGGAACAGCCTTTGAGGTAATTGTCTGCATTAGAAGGCACCTCCCCTGACAAATTGCCCTGTTTGCTGCTTAGGGCAGTAATGGTTAACTTTCTTCTGCTCGGGTGCCAAAAGGGTGCGCTTATGCATGATAGCGTGCGTGTGCCCACACCCATAATGCAATGCTCATCCACCATGCATGTGCGCTCTGCCACTGCCCCCTCGCACATGCGCGCAGGCCTCGCAAAGCCTCCAAATGTGCGTTTGCGCCGTTTTTTGCCCTCCCCACAAGCCTGGGGAGGGCAAAAGCAGTCTCCCCCGCCCTCCAGAAGGCTGAAAATCAGCTGGCCAGCGTGCACATGCGCGCTGGAGCTGACATAGGGCAATGCCTTGTGTGCCCTCCAATATGGCTCCATGTGCCACCTGTGCCATAGGTTCACCAACACGGGCCTAGGCTGTTTATTTTTTCTTCTTGTTCTTTTAAAAACCAATCCCCCTTACCAGAGGAGTGAACCGTTACCATGGCAACTCTGCTGTGCTGTACAGTAGAAGCCATTTTAAGGCACAACAGGCTGTATCTTAACAGAACTTGAATCCAAAATGCACACTATCACTGTCAAAAGTACTCTGATTTGGCACTATAGATATAATTCATTCCTTTTCATTTCAGCGGCCCAGGTGTTCCAGAGTTATGCTGGAACATACACACACACACACACACACCAAGGCATATTAGGGGTATCTTACCACCACAGTATTTTTTTCCCAGCAAGTAAAAGTCATCTGTGTACCAAGTTTGGTTGAAATTGCTCGAGGCGTTCCAGAGTTATGCTGGAGCACACACACACACATTTATTTATATCTCTATCTGTTTGTATCTTTGTCCATTGTAGATGAAGTATGTGTTGGTTAGGCAGTGGTTGGTCAGATCTTACACGAGAAAAGACCCAAATACGCCAAGACTGGCAGAAACTGGGGGCAGAGACAAAAGAGGAAGCAGCTTTGTGTCTCTATACAAGTGGTCTAAGTGTGACTCTTCTTGAATTCTGTTGACCTTTATCTAGCATCAAAATAGTGCTGACAGTTGAATAGATTCTTCTGCATAAGCACAAGTAATAATAAATCAGTGCAATTGGAGCTTCACATGGGGTACTGTTTTTCATCCCTGACACTAATCAACTCAACTCACTCAAAACTTTTCAATGGGATTCAAGAGGGGTTGGATTTAGTCCCTTTGTGGCTACATAGAGATTCTCTGCTGATTCCTCTTTTGACTTTGCCTCCAGAATCTGCCACTCCTTCTCCTACATGATTGATTTGATGTGATTTGATTTCTATAGCCGCCCATCTCAGCCAAGTGATTCTGAGCGGCTTACAATTATAAAACCATAAAACAGTTAAAACAATTTAAAACAATGAAACTATAAAAACACCCAAGATAGTTAGCCGAAACAGGCTTTGAGAAGCAAATAACAATTCATTAATTAATTTCTACCTCCTACCTCAAACGTGGCCTTCAGACTGTAACCCAAGACTGTTCTCAAATTTCATGTCTTAGTCAGGATAATTCAAAATCGGCATGTAGAGAGACAGATAGCAAAAGCATGCAGGACGATTGGCTGGCTAAACAGAGAGGCTGAAATCCGGCAGTTTACCAGAGATAACTGATCTGCTAATTCAGCCTCTATGGGTGAAGAGATTGCCTTTTTCTTCTTTTTCCCAATATTCTGTTTTGTCGCCATCAAAGCCAAGGCAAGAAAATCATTAACAAACACCATGGATATGAAGTTCTACATCAGCTATGCAGCATATGATTGGAATTCCCCTGGAACACTGAGTGCTTTTATCTGGGAGCACAGCTTACGAACCCCAAGGTTTTGAACAGCTAATAATTACATATTTTGCCAGTAATGAAATGAGTGGAAATTAAGCAATTAAACAACAGTCTTTCCCCTTGCCCTTGGTAATAATAAGTGTGACTTACAACTAGCCACATTTAGAAGATGAGTGCATTAAGAGTCACGCATATACTACAGATTTGAAAGTTTATATGTTTTTATAGAATGAAAATGGCAACTCCTTATAGAAGTATTTATTATTTGCAAAATAAAATTACCTCAAACTCTAGTGCTTTATTTTCCAAAACCACTTCTTCTAAACAAATAGCAACCAAATCAGAAGTCACTAATTCTAAACAGATTCCACGTTATGAAGAACAGATGTTTATATATGAAAGAGACAATTTGCCTGTGCATTTTTCGAAGATTCATAGCTTTGAAATATTTTACCACAAACGTTAGGGGTTGAAAAAAATGGACTTAAATGTCAGTTTAATAGATGCTAAAAGAACATTTTCCACATATGTTTACATTTAAACAATATTGGAACAAGATGTAAAAAAGTAACTTGGGCACAAAAGTAAGGTTAAAACATTAGCTCTGTGATTTAAAGACTTTATTTTCTTTTTAGTAAAGTCAGCAAGCTTTATCCATGTATTTTTTTTTTCAATCTCAACTTTAAAAGCCACTTTTTTGCTATTACATGAAAGTTCCTTGAATGCTGTGTAAAATTTCTGAGATAAATATGTTGGGAGATTCTAACATTAAATGTTTGACAGTAATGGGTCTAAAATAAATATTTGTCAGTGGTAGATATTTAAGTCAGATTTCTGTATATTTTTCTGAATTTAAAGACGTTTTAAATGATTATTTACCAAGCAGATTTGGAAATCAGAGAACATTGTTTACTGATACTATTTCATGCTTTTTAAAACATTATTTTGATAACCCACTTTCCTCTCTCAAGGTAAGTGTGGCATGTAACATTCCTTCCCCCTTGCTGTTAGGGAGATTGGTAATTCCTCCCCAAAAAAGAATTACAATCAGTTACTGTATTTTTTGGACTATAAGACGCACCGGTATATAAGACGCACCAAGATTTCAAAGTGGTAAGTAAGAAGAAAAGAAAATTGTCCTCCCCGGCCCCAGGAGCACTCTGCAGGCCTCTCAAACCCTCTGTGCACCCTGTTCTTTTGCAAAAACGGGCCCATTTTTCGGGTGCAAAGAGGGTTTGTGAGGCCTGCAGAGTGATTTTGGGGGCTGGGGGAAGGCAAAAACACCCCCATTTTTGTGAAAAATGGGTGAAAAACGTATATATACACACACACACACACATTGATTTTGTTGGCTTTTAAAATCAAAGCAAGTTACATAAACCGAAATATATGACACACTAAAAATAATTGAGATGCAGTATCTTGGCTCTCAGCATCATAGTCTCATAGCGGAAATCAATCCTTCATATAACTTGTTAAAAAAACAGTTTCATTTCACGTAAGCAGAGTTGAAATTAATCTGGTTTCAGCTCTGCTTAGCTAAGGTGCTGATGGCACCTAACACTATGGTGAAAGGCGGATGGCTCAGGGTGAGGTTGGCTGGCTGGCTGGTTCTCCTAGTGCTACAGTACAGTTTTGTGTTACATCCTGTGTCAAGACTGACTTGTTAATCAGTGATGAGTATCTCTTGTTTTTAGTGGAGCGACTGATGTTTAACTTTGAAGAGATGGTTTTGAAGGTGTATGGGTTTTTTTTAAAATTATTATTCCTTAAAGTACTTTGACAACAATCTTGTTATAGTGTTAGGTTATGTTTACTGAGATATGAAAAAGTGGAGAACAGTTCCTGGAGAAATGTAAGTTTTCTCCTTCACTTGTGAATGCTGTATAAAATTCTCACAAAATAACGAAGGAGGCTTTGATTGACACTTATTGTGATGTGCTCCTGTGCTGAGTTCAAAACAAAACAGTCCCATTTAGATCAATGAGAAGCCCTTCTATGGTTTCAGGGGCTCTGTGGTCCAGGGGTTAGAAAGCTTAGAGGGATAATGCGGGTAATCCTCAACTTACAACTGTAATGGAACCTGCCGACTATGGCCGTATGGACAATGGCCGTAAAGCATATCATCGCCGTTCTTAAGATCTTTTTGTGCAGTCATTAAGCAAATGTATTGGTCACTAAATGAATCCATTGTTTGCTTTTGGGCGTTTTTGTTGGAACGGGGTTATAAATAAATTTTCAGGGGGTCTGTTATAACTTCAGATGGCTGTTAGGTGACCAATTAAGGGCAGTGAAGACCTATTGTTGTGGTTCACCGGCAGCCTGCGGAGCTGGCAGATGAGTCGGACAGTGGAGAGGACGATGGGTCAGCTCTGGAGTCTAGGGAAGACTCGGATAGGGTCTCTACATCAGAGGCAGAGGTGGGACCAGAGCCATCTGGGAGTGGTGTGCCGGAGCCTGCGGGGTCTGATAGCAGCGATGCAGAGGGACAGGGGGTGCCAGTCTCTAATGTGCAGATGCACAGAGTTGCTAGAAGACGAGCAGTTGCGAAGTAAAAGGGCTGCTCAGGAGTAAGGCTGACGGTGAACCACAACACTACCACTCAGTTTAGCAAAACGTTACACCAGAATGATGTAAAAAAAAAAAGATTGAAAGTATATTTTAGATACCTTTAAAAATAGGTATCTATAAATATTATAAATAAATTCATCACAATCTTTTAATGACCCCATAATCCCTTGAGGGGTGAAGTGTAGGCAACTAAATGGAGCTAGCAGAGTGTTTACTGGCCAGATGCTCTTCCTGTCACCAATGCACAGTTTTGTTCAACAGATACTGTATATTCTCATTGTGCCCAGAGAGAGTAATATTAGCCTCTACCTAGGATCAAACTCACAGCCTCCTGATTTTTAGGCGAGAGTTCCACCTCTCCGCACCTCTCCTAAATATTATAAATAAATGCCCATTAAAAAAGCAAAGGATCCATTTAATGGAGTTCCCTAAAACTCATACTACTAAAATGCTCATATCTATAAGCTTTAATTGTGTGAAAAAGTGCATCATTGGGCAAAACTTTGTCAATTCCCAGGAAAAATTGTGATTGCTTGAGTGCTGGTAAGCTGCTGCGGTTTTATCACTGCTGGGCTGTTGTAGTCACATGATTCTCATTTGCAGCATTCTGTGACAGTTTCCCAGCCACTCACATAATCCCTTGCTCTCCCACAACTATAAGCAAACCGTAAACACCATCACATTTGGTAACTCACCTGGAAAAGAAAGCACAGTTCAGAAAGATTAAAAAGGAATAGCATTATGTTACAACCCATGATTACTTCTACATAGCAAAGAATAAAAACATTAGCAAGGTCAACATGTGTTTCAATTATTCAAAATGCTTCTCAATCTCTTGAAATGTGCTCAACTAACTCCTCTTCCTCTCAATACAATCTTGGTAGTGGCAGCCATAATGGAAATTTTGCCTGCTGTTTAGAGTTCTTCAAGACTCCATGGCTAGAGGGTTTTTTAAAATCCTAATAATCGGATATTGAAGATATAAAACAGTACAGAATTAAATTTCTGTTTTATTCTGAGCTCTGGGGAAAAAAAATCTGGAATATTGGCTGTTTTGTTCTACACTCAGAATTGTCTTCTATGAAGTTTTGTCATTTTGGACAAAATATTTCAACTCACAGTATGTTAGGGCCTGCCTGGTCTCAAGAGATCTCCTCAGACAAGTGAGAGGACCAAGACGAGCACAGGAGAATGACATCCTTGCATTGTACACACAGGTACTCCTCAACTTATGACCGCAACCGAGCCAAAAATTTCTGCTGCTAAGCGAGACCGTTGTGAAGTGAGTTTTGACCCAGTTTATGACTTTTCTTGCCACAGTTGTTAAGTGAATCTGGCTTCCCCATTGACTTCGCTTGTCCGAAGGTCACAAAAGGGGATAACATGACCGACACCCCACCCCCCAAGATACTGCAACCATCCATAAATAGGAACCAGTTGCCAAGCATCTGAATCTTGATCACATGACCATGAGATTACTCCGGTGGTCGTAAGTGTGAAAAGCAGCCGTAAGTCACCTTTGCAGTGCCGCTGTAACTTCAAACGAATGAATTGCATGATGAGAACTACCTGTGCTGTATTGTGATGCAATTCTTTGTATACAAAATTGTCTTTCACGATTGATTTAGAACTTACATACAGAAGAAAATGCAGAATTTGTTTGGGGGGGAGGGGGAAGCCAAATTTGCCTTGATTTAGGAATGATGGGGTGTTCAGGAATTGGGGCTGGTAAGCAGAAAGATCTAGAACAATTGTTTGGAAGAGGAACGGGAACTTGGAGAAGACCAGAAAGTTGATTGGTTTATTGACTTGGTTCTAGCTAATCTCAGCAAAAAAAGAAGAGCGGGCACATTCTCTCCCTTACAGACACGCGCACACAGTGAAGTAGGAATTGGAGCTGAAAGTGTAGGTAGGGAGACTCCAGATTGAAACCAGAAATGGTCTCAAAACTTTGATTCAACAAAACCAGTAAGAAGCTTCCAAAACCTGAACAATTGGAAATTAAAATCGAAACCACCCTTCCCACAGCCCTTGTGGGAAGAGCCCAAAGGGGGGATTCCATAACCCTGAGGCTCATTTGCAAAATGCTAAACTGCTAGTTTCAAGATGATTTACATTAGCCTTAATTTAAGAGTTGCAATTTAGATCTGCTTATTCATGATTTTGTGAAGGACATTTAAAAACCGATTAGCATGAACTCACAGAGAGTTCTTTCCAAACGGAGTGCAAACTTCTTAAATATTGACTTTGCCATTTGTTTAGTCTATTAGATTGCCTTATATTATAATATCCGTTTGTTTAGGTCTGATTAGTGCCCATAATCTCATATAAAGACAAGGCAAATTGGGCTGTTAGAACTTGAGAGTATTTTAACTCTCTCAAATGACAGTAAAATAGATTGTGAGTTCTCATTTCTCAGCCTTTTGACTAAAATCCAGCATAGCATGTGGAATTTTGGGAATCCTTCCTACTGTAGTTTGACTTTTATTTGTGCCAGGTTTCATGCTTCTATCCTAAAGGATATATTTTTTCTTCTGCAGTTTGCCCACTGCAATCTTATATAAAAAGGTTTTCTCATGGTTTCCTCTGTGGTTAGACCAAAATAGGGGGGACCTTTCATAATGCTTTAACAATTTCTTGCTTTATCAACCTTGTCTCTTGCAAAAGCAAATACCATGTTTCCACCAAAATACGACCTACTCAGAAAGTAAGTCCTAGCTTGATTTTTACATGTGTGCCCAATATAAACCCCCGCGCCATCAGGCCTATAACCGTATTTCTTTTTGGATCTTTGGCCTGCTACACTTTCTGTTATTCTACTATGCATTTTCTATTGTGGGAAAATGGGAAGGGGGGTTGTATGGAGTTGGGGATATGTAGCCATAACAAAATTCTGTGTAGCGAGTCAAGGTCATCTTTTGTCTCTGCACCTGACCGGAACTGGATGGGCGAAGCTGCCAGCTTGGCAGTGGATGATTGGACCATGTGATGGACTTGTAGGTGTGGGGGGTCAAGATCTTGAACTTTCAACTGGGTGGTGAAAACCTGGGAATCTTCATATTCGAGCTTACATGGATGTGCCAACATGGCTCCCTTAATAAATTGGAACTTTGAGGAATGCTTTGCCTTGGAGTCTGATTTAATTCTGGATGCTATTTGTAACGCTGAAACCCCCAAAATAAGCCCTAATTAAGGCCCCGCCCAATCCAGCTAAGGTGGGGATGGAAGTGTTGGAGTTTCCCTACTACTTACCTTCGGATAGTTGCAGCTAGGCCTCCCCCATTTCTTTTGCTACAGCCGGCAAGGCTTTCCTGAAGGCTTCTGTAGCCAATAACAGAACTCCGAACCGATCTGGAGCTCTGTTATCGGGTAGAGGCCTTTCCTGAAGGCCTCTCTAGTCAATGGCAATGCCTTGCTGGCCTTGCCAGACGAAGAAGTTCCTGAAGGCCTCTGATAGCGAAAAAGAGGATGGGGACAATGTGCATAAGTGAGATGAGTCAGTGGATAGCAATCTTTCCCCCCCCCTCGTCCCTCCGAAAATAAGACCTGGTGCTTTTTTTTTGTAGAAAAAATATATAACACAGGGTCTTATATTTGGGGAAACACGGTAATAGTCTATTGGAGTTAATTTCTTACTGAACTGTTGCTATATCGGGACTGTTACATCACGGGTGTCAAACTCGCCGCATCACGTTAATGTCACATGACATATCGCGACATTTTTGCCTTCACGTAGCTGGGGTGGGCGTGGCCTGCGCGTGATGGATCCGGCCCATGGGCCACCAGTTTGACACCCGTGCCTTAAATTGGAAACCTCACAGAGTTCCATAGCATGACGTTTCGAAATATGCGGAATCACAAAATGTAACCTCTTTGTTTCCCTTTCTGATCTCTTTCAGATTTGAAGAACTTGTGAAAAAATTCAAGGTAGAATATCATGCTGGTGGGTCTACGCAGAATTCCGTTAAAGTGGCACAGGTTTGTCCCCTTCACAATGAATTACATCCAGGTTAAGACTTAATGGCAGAAAGATGTTTTTGGTCTAAATTTGTTTGTTTATGTAGCGTAAACACGACATTATACATACGGCTGTGCTTTATTGTTGCTAACAGTATGAAGAGATGGCTGGTGTGTACAATGAGCATCTGATGTTGCAGCCGCTATTCTGTTTCAGGGTTAGATGTGTAAATGACCTACTTTAATTGAATGAGATATTTAAATATTACAGGGTGCCTTACAGTTGGGGATTTCCGTTGCAGTTCAAACGTGTCCTTGAATAAAGGCAACGATTGCTAGAGACTAATCTTCATTCTTAATCTTATCTGAGACTTCATATTCCTCGAAAAAGTAAATATCTGGAAGGTTTTCCACCTAATATTGGATTAAAGGGCTGTTAAAAACTTGAACAAGATTGGGAACAGATTTAAAACTTTCCGCAATTGGAGGAATGAAGAACCTTGGGAAAACTTTGCCTCAGGATTCGCAGGGGGACCTATTTGACAATTTATCCCTTCCAATGTTGAAATTAAATGAGGTGGAGGCTGGTTTGAAGAGGTAGGAGCAAACACCACGAAGGGGGATGAAGATCAGCAAAGAGTCTGAAAACATTTGAGCAAGACTGCATTTTTTGAGCAAGACTGCATAATTGTAAACTAGTAATCTGAAAGCCATACATTAGACCAGGGGTGTCAAACTCAAGGCCCAGGGGTCAGATCCGGCCCGTAGGTGCTTAGATCTGGCCCATGGGACTGCCCTGGAAACAGCGAAGGACCGGCCCGTGGTGGTTCTGCCAGTGAAAACGGGCTCCTGAGCTCCGTTTTCGGTTGCCATAGCCTCCTGCAACCCTCCGTCAGTGAAAATGGCCTCCTGAGTTCCGTTTTCACTGGCAGACAGTTGCAAGAGGCCATGGCAGTCGAAAACGGAGCTCGGGAGCCCACTTTCTTTGGCAGAGGGCTCGGGCTGCCACAGGCGTTCACCAACAGGAGTGACTTCAAGCTGTCCACGTCCACCTGGCCACACCCACCCCGGCACCCCGAGGTCAAGCACAATCCTGATGCGGCCCTCAATGAAAACGAGTTTGACACCCCTGCATTAGATTGACCTTAAACTTGTAGAATTGAATGGTAGGAGAATTCAGAGTGACAAAAAATAAGAACTGTGCCGTTATTAGCAGCATACAGGTAGTCTTCAATTTACAATTTACATTCAAACAATTTGTTTAGTGACTGTTTGAAGTTACAGTGGCACTTTAAAAAGTGACTTACAACTATCCCTCATACTTACGACTGCCACCTCATCCCCACAGCTGCAATGTCATGAAAATGTGTGTGTTTGGAAACCAGCGTGTATTTACAAATCATTGAGGGAGGCTCTTAATGAATGACATAACTGCAGTGGTTGGCTTAAGAATCTTGGCCAAAAATATTGTAAAATTGGACATGGCTCACTTCACAACTGCCTTGTTAAGGAACTGGTCTCAATTGTAGTCGGCACTCAAAGTCTACCTGTCTATAAGAAAAAAAATATTCCTTTAATCCCTTCTCCTTCCTATTTTATTAAGAGGAGAAAATGAGTTAGGACTTTACATTATATAAATTTTATTGCATTGAAAAGTCTCTATTTAAAATAAAGTAGTTCTGATCATTTTTCACAGGATTTTTCAGCCAAGGATCTATAGGTTATGGGCACAAAGACTAACATGGTTATGAAATAATAGAAAATTCTAGATTTTGACAGTGGTATGCTCTACAAGCTTGTTTCAATTTAGTTTCGGAACATTTCGTTACCAGACTAGGTAACATCAGCAGCAGGGTTTTCTTGTCTTATTCCTCTTTAGCCTATAAAGGTGTGCCAGGGTGGTCAATTGGTCGTGTGATTGATTGTTCATTTGGAGTTATATTTAAATTCTGAGCAGCTCATCATATTAAAGTAACCAAAATATCTTTACAGTCCCTAAGGCATGTCACAACTTTTGAGCACCCCTAATGTTTCAAAATTAAAAGTTAAAAAATTTGACATGCCCTAGACCAGGGGTATCAAACTCGATTTAATTGAGGGCAGCATCAGGGTTGTGTTTTACCTTTAGGGGCCTGGGGGGCATGACCAGCTCGACGTCACTCGTGTCAAGGTATCTGTGGTGGCCCAGGTGGGGTTGGGGTAATCTATTGTAGGAAGCCATTGCGGTCAAAAACTGAGCTAGGGGGATTTGCGTGCAGCCTGGTCAGGCTCCGTTTTCGGCCACGACGGCCTCCTGCAGCCCTCTATCAGTGAAACAGAGCCTGGGGATATCACGTCCGGTCCTCTCAAGCTCTGTTTTTGCTGGCAGAGGCCCCACAGGCTGTTTCCAGGGCGGCCCCACGGCCAGATCTAAGCACCATATGGGCCAGGGTGACACGCATGCCCTAGACGGTAATCCCCCTTTTTTGATATTTAAAATATTTTGAGTTACAAGTTGCAGAAGTTAAAAATGCATTCTGTAATTATTTGACTAGCTGGCAACCTGTATCGAACAAACAAAGATGGAACCTTTTAGAATCAGGGGTTGATCATGCGGTAAGGTAGCCATGTGATCTTTCCCAGGTGAATGAAACAAACCAAGGGTTACAGGGCACGAACATGTGGGAGAGGTGGCGGCAATAGCTTCCTCTCGCATCCGGGGCCCTTGCTGCTGTTTCCTACGTCTCCTTTCACAGAAGAGCCTGCTGTGTCACACCCCAGTGCACCATTGTGTGTGTGTGTGTGTGAGCACATGAGGCCCGTCATTAATTTGCACATTTGGCAATTATAATTAGGAATCCAAAAATGGATCATTGGCTTTTATCCGGCACACTTAAGAGAAAAAGGGACAGATGGTACGAATGGCAGTGAGACATCATCATATGAAACAAAAGTTAGTAAGCTAACAGTACGCAGTGGGGGTGGTGTGGAAACGAAGGGAACACTTAAAAACTGGGATTTACTTTCACTGGAGCAGGCAAACTAGAAAAGCTTAAAACCAGCTATTTTTTAGCATCGCTTTGAAGGTAAACCTGGGGAATATAAGCTTAAATAATGTAAAAGCAGCGAAAAGACCGTGAAATGGACATTGTTTAATGCTAAGGCAGCGGAGCCCTATAAAGGGAATAGGTATGCTCACAACAAAGACACAAAAACGGAATACAGAAAAACTGGCAAATCTTTAGCCGTTGTTGCACTGACTTGTCTTTTTCCTGTTGCACAATGAGTTGAATTTGCTTGTTTTTTTGCTTGAACATGGCTTTTGGGGGGTTTCCGGCAGCCTCCTGAATCAATTCATAGATACATTTAGTAATTGGTGTCGTCTCTCAATCTGTATCTTCGGAAATGAACAGGGATCAAGAAAGTAGAGACAAAGACCAAATAACCTAAATAGTCTAATTATGATTTAATTAGAAATTTACCAGACGCTCTTGGTAAACATATGACCTGAGAGGAGCTTCAGAGTTGGAAAAAGAAAAGAAACAAACCTTAGGCCAGCATCTCCCAGTGTCGTGACGTAACATTCAACTGGATAAGAAACCCTTGATGATGATATTTTTCTAAGCATTAAGATGAGAGAACTAGGTCGATTTATGCTATTTTCATATTAGTGCAGTATATCACAGAAGTGAGTTCACCCCCTCACATTTTGTAAATATCTAAGTATACCTTTTCATGTGACAACACTGAAGAAATGACACTTGGCTACAATGTAAAGTAGTGAGTATACAGCTTATATAACTGTGCAAATGTGCTGTCCCCTCAAAATAATGCAACACACAGCCATTAATGTCTAAACCGCTGGCAACAAAAGTGAGTATACCCCTAAGTGATAAATGCTACCTACTTGGTCTGGTTCGGGCGAGTAGATAGCAGCGGCCGCCGGTGGTTCAGAGAACCGGTAGTGGCCTTGCGCGAGGCTCCGCCCGAATGTCACCATTTCTGCAAGGGGGGCCGTTTTTCACGCTCCCCAAACCTGAAACCTGAGGAAAGCGAAAAGCAGCACAACAGGCCAACCAGAAGTTTGGAGACTTCAGTGAGGCCTGCGCGCATGCACGGGGGAGAGGGCATTGCATTATGGGTGTGGGCACGCATTGCATTATGGATGTGGGCATGCGCACGCCCTTTTGGCACCCAACTACAAAAAGGTTAGCCATCACTGGCCTAGGCCATCTTTATGTAGAGCAAAATTTAATTTTTTCAGATCCTCAAGAGAGTTCATTGCCATGAGGTGCCATGTTGAACGTCCAGTGACCAATATGAGAGAGTTAGATCGATAACACAAAATTTAACACACCTGCTCCTCCTTCAAACCTGAGACCTTGTACCACAAA
>JANHFT010005559.1:134263-148093 GCA_032467955.1 Pseudoxenodon macrops
CTTTCTTTCTTTCTTTCTTTCTTTCTTTCTTTCTTTCTTTCTTTCTGCTTCCTAGACCAATTCTGCTATCTAATTAACTTTTTAAAATCATCACATGGTGAAAATAACAGTCTGGGAATCATTGTCAATAGTATTTGAAAGAAGGCAACTTGAAGAGATGTGGACTTTTACTTCCAGAATTCCTCAGCTGGTATGTCAACACTTCTTCAAGTTGAGAAGACTGAGGCACAATAGGTTAAAAACATTGGACATTGGATTTTTTTAGGTTTTCCAATGGTGCCCCAGTTGCCACTGTAACTGAGCCCATCGTGTTGCTACCCTCTTCTCTTTCCTTCTATCTTTCCCACGGGTGGGTTCTAACTTACCTTGCCACCAGTTCGCTTCCTCCCTCACTGCGTGGGCGCGCCTCATGTGCACGTGCGCGCTTTGCAAGCATGCACAGTGCAAAAAAACGACAAAAAATTACACACAGAAAAAAGGCCGAAAACAAGACGATGATGCATGCGCAGTGCCGGACACTCGGCTTCTGCGCATGCGTAGAAGAAAAAAACCCGGGGGGAAATTCTCCCCCCAAAAAGATGGCTGCGTCCATGGACCAGAACCAGTTCCATGACGTCACCAGAAGCTTACTACCTACTCTATAAAATCGGTCTGAACCAGAAGAAACCCACCTCTGCTTTCCCAGCATTCAATGGGGGAAAGATGGGGTCTTCGAATAAAGTGTCCAAGATTAATTTGAGCCTGAAAAAGGACTTATTCCAAGTTGTAATGGCAGCACTTAGTGAAATTTTAGAACGAACTGATTAAAGTGAAGAAATCTACTCTTCGAAGCCAACCCATTAAAAGAAAAAAAAATATGCACCACAAATGATCAGAATAATATTGCATACTTTGATAATAGGTTCCTCAGTTCAAACAAAGGATTAAATTAAAATAACATAGATATGAGATCACTATTAGTGAGCATCTCGCCAACTGACAGTATTGCAAAAATTTGGGGAAGATTATTCCCATGGTAATATGTTCCCAGGGAGGATGAACAGTTCAAAGTTGTTGAATCCCTCTTGAATTTAATATATTTCATATGATGTGAACTTTATTTTTTTCTACCTAGTCCCAGGTGCATTGCTAAATTCATATTTGAAACTAGAGAACAAACCAACAATGTAATTCATATCTGATAGATGCCATGTTTTTAACCCAACAATATGTCAGCGCCCTGCTAGGATCGTTATTCATCTTTGCAATATTTGAGGTATGCTGCCAAAATTATAACAATGGTTCATAAGCGTATATTAAAATACTAAATTAAAAATCACATTTAAAATTAAAATTGACACTAAAACTAAAATACTCAGGCGCTAAAGGCAAGGAGAAACCTTTTTAAGGTTTCAGTCGAAAGTTTTTATGTCTCTTTAATAAAGAATAAAATAAAACTAATGTAATTCTTTAAAAAGTTTACTATCCGATAATAAAATTGAAAACTTTCTAATCACATTTGCTTCACACAATTTTCATTGTTGTTTATTTACGTAAACACAATTCTTCTACATTTGTACTGTAGTTTCTAAAATATATAAGTCTGGCTCTTCATATCAGCCTCTTCAGACATAATCCAGTATAGCGTTTACTGATATAAATTGACCTATTGTTCTTAATATTGTCCTATAAAATCTAGAATAAGAGTGACTCCTAATATGTTTTGTTCTGTTATTTCTTTCAAATATTCGTATAGCTGCTCATCTTAAAACCAAGCCCTGGGCAACTTAACACCCAACAATAAAAACCACACATACAACTAAAACGAAAACACTAAAAGGAACAACAGGAAAACCTGATACCACAACCACATATTGTCTCCTTATGATGATGCTCTGTCCTAGGGCCTGGGGGAAACTGCCAGATCTTGCATGGTCTCCAGAAGATTAAAAGGGGTGAATGGGTTGCCAGCTCCAGTAGGAAGGTGTTCTGTTGTGCAAGAGTCACAATGAAAAAGGCCTCTACATTTTTTTCTACATTTGCTTTCTACGTTGTTACCACAAGGTAACAATGCTTAAGGAAAGGGATCTGGACCTTATCCATTCTGGTGGGATGGGCAGGTACCTCAGGAAAAGGCAGATCAGTTTGTCTAGTGGTTTAAGGCACCAGGCTAGAAATCAAGAGACCGTGAGTTCAAATCTTTCCTTAGCCATGAAATCCAGATGGGTGACTTTGAGTCAGTCACTCTCTCCCAACCCAACCCACCTCACAAAGCTGTTGTTGTGGGGAAAATAAGAAGTTGGATATGTTGGATATGTTCACCGCCTTTGGTTATTGATAAAAATAATGGAAATCGGGATACAAATTAAATAAATGAATAACAAGTAAATAAACCTGGTGCCTTGCCATATAGAGCATTAAAGGTGATAATTGGCACCTTGAATTGCACCTGGAACTGGCAGCCAGTGCCATTCGTTCAACAGGGGTGCAATATGGGCAAACCTAGGAGTGCCCAACACTGCTGCATTCTGGACCACTTCTAATTTCCAAGTGGTCTTCAAGGGCAGCTCCATTGTGTTGCAGTAATTCCAGCAGGAAGTGACCAAGGCATGAGTGAGCCGTCAGTTCAGGAAAGGGTGCAGTTGATACACAGGATGATTCTCCGTGAAGGTCCGTCCAACTACGGCCACCTTCTGCTCATTGAGCAGTAACTATGAGTCTAGGTCGATCCCCAAATTGTGTGGCAGTTCTGTCTTGGGGAAACGCCATCCAGTTCAATATGATGGCATATCGTCAGACACTGGGAAGCCACAGATCCAAAGCCCTTCCATCATGCCAAGGTTGAGTCAAACTCCCTCAAACCCTTACAACCTCCAGTCATCAGTCAACACCATAACAACATCAGCCATCCAGCCAGGAAGACAGGTGTATTAAGTGGGTCATGGTAATATTGCACCCTGTTCCTGCAAATGACCTCACCCTGTGGTTTCATAATAAACCAGTTGAATGGCATCCCTCCAGAAGTTGTGGGTGCTCCAACACTGGAGGTTTTCAAGAAGAGACTGGACAGCCAGTTGTCCAGAATGCCATAGGGTCTCCTGTTTGTGCAGAGGGTTAGGCTAGAAGGTCCCTTTCGTTCCAAATGATCTGCCCAGCTGTTTTGTCCAGCAGATGCTGTGAATGTTCCTTAAAGTGGTATACATATAATTGAGTAAAAAAAAATCTTAGATTTAGATAATACTAGTGTACTATTTTGCTTATCTTTGAGCTTGTCAGGACTAGCTTCGTTTACCTTAGTAATTTAGTGCAGGGAGAAATAAGGGAGAAAAATATAGCGCAATGGAGTGATTTCATTAAATTACAGAAAAATAATTTAAATAAGCATTCTTCCTCCATAAATTATCTTTGCTTTTATCTAGATAAATGAACACCTGTGTATTTGATATATTAGCTACATTTTCTCCAATTGCCTCTTTTTTGTTGGATTCTACCTCTCTTTTATTACATTAGTGTGATGGGGCAAGCAAGGCTTTGAAGCACAGGTGGGGAACGATGGCCCCTTTATGACTTGTGGACTTCAACTCCCAGAATTCCTGAGCCAGCATATTACAGACCAATTTTTTTCAGCTCAAGTTCCATTCGCTCAAGATGGAGGTAGCTTGGCATCAACCATGATGACCTTCAATGATGTTTTTGAATTAAAAAGGCACCACTACACAAAGATTCTGCCACTTAGGGTTGCGTTGAGGGAGTGGAATGATTTTGGAAGTGGAAATGTACCATTTTTAGAAGAAGAAAAACATACAATGGAAGGTAAGATATTAAGTCAAAAAAATAGAATATAAATCAAAACAGTACAGCTTTCAATACACTTTCATAAATCCGAATAAACATAAAATAATAATTGACAAATCAGATAATATTTCATAATATGAATTTAATATTAATAATAATAGCAAATGGTTTCATATTAAATAAGTTAGAATCTATTACACACAATAAATTACAGTCTTGAGACTTTTCCATATTCATAAATGATACTCTTTTAGAAACAGCAAAGAATAAATAATTTTCTCCAATTTCTCCCTGATTTAGTCCTTCAGAACTTCTAGCACTGCACCCATCACTACTATAATTGAGTCCATTCATCTTGCTCCTGGTTTTCCTCTTTTCTATTTTTCTTTCCATTCTCCCAGCATGATGGACTTCCCAATAAGGCAGCATAGCAAGATGTGAGGGTGGAATTTACCAGTTACACATACTTCATACTTGCAACTCTTACAACTTTGAACCTGTCAGATTGCATAATTAAGTTACTAATTAATTTTAGACAACATTCTATGCTCCACTTCATTCTGTAACTCAGGGGTGTCAAACTCAAGGCCGGGGGGCCGGATCCGGCCCACTGTGTACTTAGATCTGGCCTGCGGGTCTGCCCTGGAAACAGCGGCCTGTGGTGCTTCTGCCAGCAAAAATGGGCCCCGAGCTCCGTTTTTGGCTGCGAGGGCCTCCTGTAACCCTCTGCCAATGAAAACAGAGCTTGGGAGGTCCGTGTATATCCCTCCTGAGCTCCATTTTCACTGGCAGAGGGTTGCAGGAGGCTCTGGTGGCCGAAAACAGAGCTAGGGAACCACTTTTCACTGGCAGAACGCTTGGGCCACAATAAGTGCCCCTGACAGGAGTGACATTGAGCTGGCCACACCCAACCTGGCCACACCCCAGCGCCCCCAGGTCAAACAACTCTAATGTGGCCCTCAATGAAATCGAGTTTGACACCCCTCTTTTAACTGTTCTAACTCTCTTTAACAGAGAGAATCTGGATATGGACTCCGGCACACTTTGACCTAATACTATAAGTGTAATAAATAAGTTAGACTGTTTTTTCCCCCACCTCGTGTCTAGAAATGTGTTCATGTAGGAGAACCAATGGGGAGGAAGTCCTTTATTTAGTTTGAAGAAGACAGCCCTGCCAACTACTGCAGCTCTTTGGATTGACTCCCAAGTTCCATGACAAGAGGGGCTGACTTGCTAATTTGCCTTCTGTAAAGCAAGATACTACAGGATTTGACTGATTGGTTGTCAGTATTGTGATCCTGTGGAGAAACCCACCGATCTTAATGGGCTGTCTCTACTTCCTCTGGAGGATTAGAGAGAGTTGCTCTTAGTCTCTCCCTTGTTCCGTGATGGCTGTTAGCGCCCATTCTTATAGAAAAAAAGTAGACATTAACATTGAAGCTTTCTCTATGTCAATAACACTTACTTAAATGCAATCATTCTCAAGAACTAAAAGCACATTTGTTTTTAGATCAATAAAGCTGACATCTCTTAGAAAAGGCAGGAAAAGAGCGGGAATTCCTATTCTGAGGTAACATTCAGCATTTATCGTGGCATGAACGGCATAATGACTTCGAAAGCACGGTCAAAAATGCTGATTGTAAATGCACAACTGCGGTTAGAATAAGACAGGAGGTTAATGTCAGGCGCAAAGGGTCAGGACCATAATGTTAGGAGGTTGCAGTTCAAAGATTTATTGCTCGAGACTACAGAGGAATCTAGTCAAGTAAGGTTCAGTAGTAAATTGGTGCCACAAAACAGTTGAATTCAAGGAGGGCTGGACTTGGATCATCGACTCCAAGCTGATGACACACATAACTCCGCCCCCAGCTCTGCCTGCTCTTCTCCTACATCTACTATCTCAAACTCTATGCTGCACAAAGTGCCCCAGGATACCTGGTGCAACTCTTAACACTCTTCCAGAGGTCCCCATTCAAATATATTATTTTAATGTGGTGGGTGGGAAACATTATTAAACTGATGGGCCAGTAATATTAAATATTTCCAGTAAATTAATATTACATCCAGTTGAATCAATGTGATTCTGTGGAGAAAGTATTAGCTGTGGCTATATGAGGCCACCATTCTTACTTTTTTGATACCTCTGCCATGGAAAATTTGCTTTGTCCCTATTCAGATCCTGTCCTGACCAGATATGCGGTCTCTGGCAGGTTGCTCATATGCCACATGCAATCTCTGACCCACTGAAGTATAGGGATATAAATTGAATCCAAAGTATAATAAGCAAATGTAGGAAAATAATAATAATCCGATCAGCCGGTCTAAAAAATAAAGGCTTTCTTTGGAAAGCGTAAAGTTTTCAAGGGAAGTCTCTGAAACATTGAGTATGTTTTCTGCTTCTAATAGTGGCCACAATTGATTCCATATGAGAAAGAATTTGCGGAGAAGGAATTTGAAGTGCAGGAAAAGTTCATATCAGAAGAGCAAATGCAAAATTCCATGGTAGACCATATACTAGTTTTTTCTGATGAATGAGCAACAAATGGCCTTGGTGTAGCAGCTAGAACTTCAAATCCATTGAAAGGCAACCTCATTATTTCATTCTATCGATTGATTGATTGATTGATTGATTGATTGATTGATTGATTGATTGATTGATTGAGATAGAGTACATTGCGGTAACTTAGGGCTGAAAAACAAATCACACTAATTGGTTTTCTCTGTTGGTTGGAATAATCAAGAAAACCAATAAAAGATGTTCCATCCAAGCTTCTGCCACTTGGAAATTTGAGGGCACTGCCAATCCACCGCCTTGCCCAATCAGCAGATATCTTCCAAGTTTGCCTGTTTACAAATGCTAACCACTGTGCTACCTGACTGCTTATGAAAGTTGAATTAGATGCAACATTATAATGATAAAAGTTTCTCCTTCAGGTTTCTTAGATAGCTCGGTGTGTGTTTATGGTACCCATTGAGCCACGCAGTGGTTAGTGAGTAGTACTGCAGACTACTTCTGATTGCCAGCTGCCTGTAATTTAGCAGTTCAAATCCCACCAGGTTCAAGGTTGACTCCGCCTTCCATCCTTCCGAGGTGGGTAAAATGAGGACCCAGATTGTTGAGGGCAATAGGCTGACTCTGTAAACCGTTTAGAGAGGGCTGTAGAAGCACTGTGAAGCGGTATATAAGTCTAAGGGCTATTGCTATTGTCCTACCTAGAGTTGCCTGATTCGGGCAGAGCAGAAATTTAGCACATCAAGAAATGAAGTCCTGTAAATTTGCAGGCCATTACTTCTTTAGCATTAATAATGTTAGAGCTTTGAAATGCCTGGACACTGCATGATTACAGCAAATTCCATTTACCACCTTCCTTGATTGCAAGGAAATTTAATAGAGCCAACTTGCGTAACAAGGAATCAAAAGCACTGTCTATTTAATAATAGCGAAGTACTTTGCCATTAAAAAGAGGGAGTTGATTTCCTTTATTTTAAAGGTGGTTCTTTGAAGATGTTATTTTTTCCCCAAGTAGAAAATGTGGTTTATTAGATGGGATGATGATGGCGTATTTCATACTTGTTCAGTGGAACTTTTAACAATATTTTGGAGCTTGGTGCTCTTAAAGCGCCAGGAAATAGCTTTTTTTTCTTAACGACAAGGGTTGTTCTACAGTTATTTCTCCTTTTTTTTCCTGTCTTGTCTTTAAAGTCCAGGAAGTGCTTGAAATTTATGGCCAGCTTTTGAGAGCAGAAAATCAGATTCAGCCCAGAAATATTTCCTGTTGAGATATGAATTTAATTCCACAAGCAGAGTTGATTTTTCATTTGGAAAGCAGAGCTTTGAAGTATCAATTCATTGCTCTGGGTTATCACGATAATCACTCTTAGTTTAGATGCTGAACTGATTATCAGCCTATCTAATGGGAAGAATGTATCATTTCGGCTTAATAATATATTAATGAGTTTTGACATAGACTAGTCGATGTCTTTTTGTAAAAAAAAAACACCTGAATGAACTCTTCATCACTTACTCTCAATTATATATGCTTTCATTTGAAGTTTGGGTACTACTCGGAAATTAATTGTTGAACTTTTAGGTCTGTAGAGATTCTCCGTCATCCAGGTCATGGTTGTCCCAAAGGTGCTTTTTCAGGAGGCAACTGGACTTTCTCGTTTTTTTCTTTGAAGACATTTCTCTTCTCATCCAAGAAGCTTCTTCAGCTCTGACTGGATAGTGGAGAATGGAAGGATTTATATTCCTTGCAGACAGCTGGTCATTTGCATCCTTTTAGAGGGTCTTTGAAACACTTGGGAGGTTTACCTGTGTCCTCAGGATCACCTGAGTGATGCTCCTGGTTCCTGTAGTCTGCATTTTTTCCCTCTGGAAATCCATTCCTCCTCCCACACCATTCAAAGGATGTTCATCCCAAATTGTATAGCTAAAGGTCTGTAGAAATTCTCCGTCATCATGGTTGTCCCAGAGGTGTTTTTTTCAGGAGGCAACTGGACCTTCTTGTTTATTTTTCCTTTGAAGACGTTTCGCTTCTCATCCAAGAATTCTCATTCTTTACTACCTACGGCTTGATTTTTGTATCATTTCTGATGATTTTCAGCAGCTGCTATTGTAGCAGAAACACAATCATATTGAAGTTAGATGGTCTGATAGATGCCATCAAGTTAGACTTGAACCTTGCACGGAGAAACCTTCACCTATTGTGTGAGTTTCTGCATACTGATCGTCTATCTCATCAGGGGAACTGTCAATCTTTATTTAATCCCAGATTAACTGGTTCTTTTTGCGCACTTAGTAATCATTTCTGAACCCCTAATTTGAAGGTATCTATCTCTCTTCTTTCTCAGTAGCTAGCATTGACAGCTATACCTGACTAGGGAACAGACGGCGGCTGCAGTGAGGCTGACCTTTCTTGTCATTGGTGTCATCTTCCATTTCTCAAACAGTGTTTTGGTCAACTATTTTGATACCAGCTGCAATTTTTTCCCAGCCTCACCATTCTGATAACATTAACTGCATAAGATAGGAGGAACCGTGGGCATCCTTGCCTCATTTTGATCTACTCTACTCTTGTTTCTCCAAACTTAATTCTTGCAAAAGATTCTTGTCTCTTGTAAAGGTTCCTCAGAAACTCAAGTATTCTGGTAACCTGTAAACTTTCACATATTTTACATTCTGGCAATATTCTCCATAATCAAAGGCCTGATTGTAACCCCCTTCTTGTAGTTTCCTCGTAATCTTGGATACCTGTAAGTCTCATTATCTGTCTTGTCATCATTATGTCAACTATTTCAAAACACAGCCTATTCATTTCTTTTTTCCATTGTGTGCCTCTAATCACGCAAAACAGGAGCAGCTGACTTGTGATATGATTCTAGATGTTTTCAGGCCTAGAAATGTTTTTTTTTAATGTATATATTATACTAAAGTAGGGGAGAGTACAGTCTCCTTCCAGTCTGCTTTGGTGTGTGTGTGTGTGTGTGTATTCAATATCTACATTTGAAAATACCTAGTATCAAATTATGCATAGAAATTCCAGAATCATATCACATGATTCTGTGCCAGTTATTTTGTTCTATATAAGTTGGCAAGGAGTGGCGTGGAGTTGTTAGAATTTAATTGTCTTTGCAAGTTTAAATAGGGACACGATGGCTCAGTGGCTAAGACGCTGAGCTTGTCGATCAAAAGGTTGGCAGTTCAGCGGTTCGAATCCCTAGTACTGCGTAACGGGGTGAGCTCCCGTTGCTTGTCCCAGTGTCTGCCAACTAGCAGTTTGAAAGCACGTAAAAAAATGCAAGTAGAAAAATAGGGACCACCTTTGGTGGGAAGTAACAGCGTTCCATGCGCCTTTGGCGTTTAGTCATGCCGGCCAGATGACCACAGAGACGTCTTCGGACACTGCTGGCTCTTTGGCTTTGTAACGGAGATGAGCACCGCCCCCTAGAGTCGGGAACGACTACCACATATGTACTTTTAATATTAGCTTAGCAAGATTTAACGAATTCAACACTTAGCATTTCAGCTTAAGAATTGGAAATCTCCATCTTTCCTGCTTCCATTGCAAGTTCCAGCTAAGCATGGTCTGATCTTGTCAACAGAGTGGAGAAGAATTAAATTTAAAGGTTTGTTATAGAATCTAGAGTTTTAGTAACATTGGTCTGAATCCTAGGTTTGTGTAAATTCTGGAGTTATCCCGATTTGGGGAGATGTTTCCTTCTATGTTTGTCTTTTTGAATAGCTGAGCTTTAAGCTTTTTATTACGAGCTTATTTTCCATACTAACATTAAAAGATCTCTTGAAAAAGATCCATTTTCAAGGTCAACGTAAGGGAGTTATTTCTTACACCTCAGCTTCTATTCCTGCGAGCACCAAATGAACAAGAATTAGAATGTTGGTGCAATAACTTGGTTGACATTTTCTGAGCACCTGCTGTTGGTACACACTGTATATTAAAACTACACAAGAAAGAAGACTACTACACAAGTCTGCCTCACGTCTCTCTTTTTGTAACCCCCTCCAACAGCAGGATCTAATTTTAGTTTCCTGCCATTTTGAGTTGAGGAACTAAATGCTGAAATGCATTTCGGAGTTAATATAATTTAAAAAGCCGGAAAACATGAAGCAAGCTCCAGAAAGAGAGAGAGAGAAAAATGTTTACACGTGTTATTTTTACCTCTCCGTTTATATTATTTGCTCCAAACTATTAATTGGGCCCCACCAACCACTGTGTCTGCTCCCCTTCCCCCAGTATAATAGTAAGGGCATTGATCCAGCTTATTTTGATAATTCCTGGTTTCTTTTCCCAAATGTTTGGTTCTTTGTGTATTAATTCTGCCAGCATCGCATTCCGTGCTGGAATCTGGGCAAGCAGCACACTTACCCAGTCATCTTTCTTACAGAATTAAATTTGATTATGTAACATGAAACTAGAGGATGCAAATCTCGGCTGGGAATGAAATCTGATGGAAAGCACATGAACATTTGCAAAGGTTTTAATCCCCTGATTGTTCCATAACTCTGGGCAACCTTCTCGTTCTGGCAAAACATACTCCAGGATACAGACATGTTCTCGGACTCTCTAGCTGTTGGGTGAAATGATCTTAAATGCTGGTTTATTGGACTGAAGGCCCCATGTCTATGGCTGAGGGCCGTATAGAAGACAAAAGATGGTTTGGGTTTTCACATTAAGAATAATGAGGAATGTTGGGAACGGCCCCCGTTTCTGGATGAAGATTCCCACAGCAGAAGCTTCCTTCTGTTTAAGCAGTTTTTTTATGAGGACTTACATTGTAATTATGGTATATGCATTTACTCCATGGGTAGCTAATAGGCAATGTATTAAAACCTTACTGTTTCAAAAAAAAAAAAAAGGATATAAGGATGACTCCTATTAGGATCCGTTAGAATAAGGAAGCCATTTGTTGATTAAATACCTGTTTTAAAGGATAAGTGCTGTTTGGGGACATTTGTATCAGATTGATGGACTTTATGCCGAGACTTAATGTTTGCTCCATTGAGTGTATGTTAACTGAGCTCTGAACTATCATAAAATGTGTGTCAGGCTTGCAGTCATATTTTCTGTTGGATCTTTGGCCTGCCACACTTGCTATTATTCTACTATGCATTTTCTACTATGGGGAAATGGGAGGGGGGATTCTACGGAATTGGGGATATGTAGCCATAACAAAATTATTTCTAGAAAGTCAAGGTCATCTTTTGTCTCTGCGCCTGACCGGAATTGGATGGGCGAAGCTGCCAGCGTGGCAGTGAATGATTGGACTTGTGGGTGTGGGGGCAAGATCTTGAACTTTCAACTGGGTGGTGGAAGCCTGGGAATCCTCAGATTCGAGTTTTCACCAGATGTGCCAACATGTCTCTCTTAATAAATTGGAACTTTGAGGAATGCTTTGCCTTGGAGTCTGATTTAGTTCTGGATGATATTTGGAATGTTGACAATGTGATCATTCGGTACAGAAAGAAGAAATTCAGTGAAGCTAAAAGTATTGTTGTATCATTATACAAGTAATATTTCAATTAATTCGTAGTTATATATACTGTCACCAGTGTCATCTATGACCAGAACTGTCCGGTTGAAGCTCCATCACCTTTGTAAATGCATGTTGTTCTGGTTGCCATTTTGGCTGCAACTACCCCTTGCAGATGCTGCTAGATGTCCCTTCTATTTCTCTCGTATATGGCACTGATATATGTGACTTTAGTCACAAAAACGAATATTTTATCTAAGAGATAACTTTTGTTTTTACTTCACTAAAATCACTTCGTGATTTATAACCTTGGCCTTGTCTCTTCACAAAATCCGTTCGTTTTTCTGAAAGACAATGTATGAACATATGGAAAGATACTCATACATGTTCAGAACTGAGCAGTGTTATGAATCAGATAAGATAAAATCTCTGCCTAAATTCTTCCCTTTTATTGTTTTATTAATTAAATGTATATCTCATCCATCTCACCAATAAAGTGACTCTTTAGAGCAGAGGTGTCAAACCCGCGGGCCGGATGCGTCACACACTGGCCACGCCCACCCCCTGGTTTAGCGAAGGGGGGAGTCGCGATAGGTCACGTGACATTGCGGGTTTGACACCCCTGCTTTAAAAAGGAAAACATGTCAGAAGGCTATTTTGATGTTCTGTTTTATAGTCTATGTGTGCTGATACAAAATGGGGGGGGGGGAGAACCAACATATGGATTTTTAAAAATGGATTTTCTGGAGGTTTCTCTTTAGTTACAGTCTGGGTGTAGAGATGCAGCATTACTTTCATGCCGTGTTCTAGATACATGATAATTTCAATTAAATGAGCCATAGAGCAATAAATAACATGATCTGATTGATACAGATACTTTGATGCAAACAGCTTTTATGAAAAGTTGCATATGGTATCTGTTAGCAATCGGGAAGATTGGTGGTTGAGTTATTGCACAGATTAGCTGGAGCAGCCGAAGGGCCTCAGTTTAAAAAGCCTCTGTCTGTTTCGTATCTTGAGATTCTTACTAGCTTTGTAAGCTGTCACCTTAACTTGCATGTTTTAAACACCACGGTGTAAAGATTAGAAAAGATTTCAGAATGTTCTCCAAGTATAATGTAGGGGTAATTTAAAATGTATTTATATTTCCTTACTGCATAATCACCTTTTAACCTTTAGCTCATGGCTTCAACTTACAAAACATAGCACAGGTAAACTGAATGAAGCTTAAAGTATATTTCAAGTGAGTTTAAAACATTTGTTTTAGTCATTCGGCATATTTATATCACACAGAGGTAGCCTTATGAAGCATCTTACAAATAAAGGAAGGATTTAGACCAAATAGCTGAAGAATCTGTGTCATGTCTTAGCAAAACCTGAATCTGAGATTGAGTGAGATCTTGAACGGACTTTCTTCACCACAATTACTATTTCCGTTGTGGCTATGATTGCAAACGTGTGAGTTTTCTTCTGTTGCTGTAAACCATTGTCTCGCCCGCTATTCATTTTGGCTCACTGGCTTGTTTCTGTGTGCCTTCTTGGTGATGTTGACAGGTCACTGTCCTAAAACAAAGTGTACAGAAATCCCCCCAGTTCCTTGTTATCCACCTAGGAAAATCCTTGAGGCTGAGTAACTTCGCTGCAGAACTGCTTCCGCCTTTGATCTCAGCAACATAGAATAAGGAATGGCTGCTGAACCGTATCTGGGTCTTCTTCCCTTCTTCTTTTTCTACCTCTGTCTTATGACTGTGAATCAGTGGTGGGTTCCCAAAAAAATTGCTACCGGTTTGGTGGGCGTGGCTAGATGGGGGCATGTGACTGAACGGGCATGGCCAACTTGACATCACTCACGTCCGCGTCCACTTAGTCACATAAAACACCCCCCCCCTAGCTGCATCCACAGGAAAAGGCTGCATCCACAGCCTCTTTGTTCGGGCTGTTTACCTTCTGTGGCAGGTGATCCAGACTCCGGAAGGCAAGCTGACCAGGGTTTTCGGCAGCCCCCAGCCAACCACCGCTGCTGGAAAGTGACTGGCAAAGAAGCAGGCCGCCGAAAAGTACCGG
>JANHFT010005559.1:148193-160611 GCA_032467955.1 Pseudoxenodon macrops
GTGAATCAGTGGTGGATTAAAAAAAAAAATTGCTACCGATTTGGTGGGCGTGGCTAGATGGGGGCATGTGACTGAGCGGGCATGGCCAACTTGACATCACTCACGCCCGCGTCCACTTAGTCACATAAAACCTCTCTCCCACCCACCTAGCTGCATCCACAGGAAAAGGTTGGTGGAAAAGTCTGCACCCACAGACTCTTTGTTCGGGCTGCTTACCTTCTGTGGCAGCTGATCCAGACTCCGGAAGGCAAGCTGACCGGGGTTTTCGGCAGCCCCCAGCCAGCCACCGCTGCTGGAAATTGACTGGCAAAGAAGCAGGCCGCCGAAAAATACTGGAGGTCGCAGAAATGCTGCTGCCATCGTCGTCATGTTCTTTGCGCAAGCACATCCCATTGCTTTGCAAGTGCAATGGGGTACGCGTCAGGGGTGGGTTCTAACTTACCTCGCCGCTACTTTGCTGCCTCCCACGCTGCGTGGGTGCACCACGTAGGTGCGCGCATACAAAGTAGAAAAAATTCAAATTTTTTTTTCACAAAAATAAAAAGGCCAAAAACAAGATGGTGACACATGTGCATTGCCAGAAACTCAGTTTCTGCACATGCGCAGAAGGGGAAAAAACAGCAAATTCAAAAAAAAAATTCTCCCCAAAAAAAGATGGCAGCATCCACGGCTCCGTGACATCACCAGCAGCTTACTACCTACTCGGTAGAACTGGTAGGAACCCGCCTCTGGTGCGCATGCGCAAAGAACATGGCAGCGACGGCAGCAGCATTTCCGCAACTTCCAGTATTTTTTGGCGGGCAAGCAGCGACCAGGGGACTGGTTCAGGGGCATGAACAGCAGGCCATTACGACCTTGGCCAAATTTCCACTACTGATTTGCGTGAAGTGGTGTAAACCAGCTGAATACCACCTCTGCTGTGAATGGTTTGGTTGGGAAGTGATGGTGTGAACTGGCCATTTTGATTATGAGCATCTTTCAAAAGAGGATTCAGATTCTGTGGGTAGCTTTCCTTGTCGGCCACCCTATCAAATCAATCCAGTTTTCTCTCAAATCAATCTTTAATCTAAGTGTACCTTATAGACATCTGGCACTGCTCATGTGGGGCTGCTTGTATCTTCTTAACAAAAGTCAAAGGAGTCAACTTTTTGCAAGAGAAGGAATCCTACCACAGCCAGTTCTCTGTTTCTTGCCTTAGTGCTTTGTTGAATGACATATCAGCGCTATTCCTAGTGACTAGTTATGATCTATTGTGTGCATCTGTGCAGACACACAAGTGGGGAATGCTTGATTGTGGTTGGCACCATTGCCTTTCCCTTGTACTTTGAATCAGGAGATAGTGGTGGCTTTGTTTCCTATGACCTCTTAGCTCTTCCATTAAGAAAAAAAAAAGCAAAAATATATTAATCATTGCTGAAGTGTGTGTTTGAATAGCAGAAGACATTTTGAAGATTGACTTTAATTGCTATGAGTAGAGAATCTCTACAAGAATAAAGAATTATTCCCCTTTCTCCATTCGGGTGGTTATAGCATCCAGGCATGGGGTTGCTCTGTCTGTCATCCAAGAGGACCGAGTCTGCATTTTTAAGAACACACCTCCTCCTGTCCTCCCACTTTTTGACTGGGTCCCATCTTGGACAGACGTGTCTTTCAGCTCTCTTGCCTGGATTCTATATCCTTGGCGACGATTGTTAATCAGTTGGATTTTTTGGGTGATTTCTACTGTTTTTTCCCCTCAATGAGCATAATGGGAAAGTCCATTTTGGTGCTCTTCACACACACACACACACCATTTTCAACTTCTAAACCCCTTTAGAACCACTTGAATTGAAGTGTGGCAATTGTCAACACTTTTTATATTCCCTCGTCCTTTTCAAATCTAGCTAGTTGTGTAGCTCCATTCCCCGGATTGCAAAAATGCCAAAAAAAAACTGGTCTGGAAATCATTGTTTTTAAGAATGACTCTTAAGCATTTCGTTCCTTACCATGTTTTTTTTTTAGTGACGTCCTTTCTAATCTGACGTGAAATATCTTCTTCTGTGCTTTAATTTTAAATCATTTGATATTTATTGCCGGTATTATTATTATTGTTTTCATTTATTACTCAACACATTAATAGAACTAGAAATGTTATATTGCTTTGTCCAACATTGGTATATTGAAACATTAGGAATAAACCCAAAAATCTGATTTCCTCTTTGGGCTATAGAGAGATTCGCATTTGAAATCTCTGCTTCTTCTATGCTACTAGGGATGCCATTCCTACCCCCAAAGAGCATCTGTTATTTCAATTAGGGGGAGCAGGCACCCCCCCCCCCCAACCATTTTATAGGCATTGGAAAACAATTGTTCTCTTGTAGATCTGGTGAATGAAAAATATACCTTCCTTTTTCCTCCCCCCCCCCCTCTTTAGTGGATGCTGGGCGAGAGTTATAATCTATCAAGCAAAGACGTTTTTTCATGCAAAGGAATTATGTGATATTTTACTAAGCTCTAATAACATACTCCTTCCTCATATGAATGCTGACTGGAAAAACAGCCAGCGATGAAGTCAACACTTTTTATATTCCCTCAGCAATGAAGTCACACTGTACAAATTTTTTTTCACGGCAAACGAAATTCTGCTTTTCTGCGCTAAAAACAGTTCTCCGTTTCAAAATATTACTACTGTTTTCACAACAAATTCCATTGGTATTGTTAAGCACGTGCGCAACAAGAAAGCTTTATTTGTAAAATTTGCTACACCGTCATAATTTTTAGTATTTTTAATAGACCGGTGTGATTGAATTTTATGGCATCATTTTATTGGTCTAAATTAAATCATATTTTTTAGAATAAGTAACTAAGCAATATGAATGTGGTCTCTTTCACTCCCCTTCCTTCTCTGAAATTATCCTTATATAGAATTACTTTGTCCCTGCGTCATTATTTTATTTTTAAAAGGCTTATATTTCTTTATTTCCTTCAGGAATTCAAAGGGAAAGTATGTGAATGGTCTCCTCCAATTACTCCCTAAATAACATCTCTGGGTAGTGAAAAGGATTGGTGCAAATCCTTAAGTTGGCTTCACAATACAGTGTTTGAGAGGGTTCGGGTTGAATTAATATGGAAGAGGGCTGCCACATTAATTCAACCATCTCAACATCAGTCCAGTTTGCTTTGGAACTAGACCAAGCCTACATATATACCTCCATGTAAATCATATTTAATGTACATTGACTGTGAGACATCAGTTTGACATATATGATCAAAATTCAGAAAGCTGTGAACGATGTAAAAACCCAAAAAATTAAAATCAACAGTAGTGGCTAACTGCCACTAAAGGAGTTGAAATTCCTCATTAGAAAGGCAAAAAGAGAAAGGAGGATCTGAAGGGAGTTTTTGAGGGTAGAAAATTGGCCCCAAAGATTTGGTTGTAGGGGATGGTTTTTGATGGAGGAAGGAAAAGGGGCTGATGGATAAGGAGGGGGGGGGAAAGCCTACAAGAAGGATCAATCTAGAGTAGGGGTCTCCAAACTTGGCAACTTTTAAGACTTGTGGACTTCAACTCCCAGAATTCCCCAGCCAGCCATGTTGCCAAATTTCGCGATCACACCAGACCTGGGCTGTAGTCCGTGCAAGGCTGGGATGCTTCACGCTACAGAGATAATATTTTTCACCACGATGGCATGATCTGCTTTATAAAAGAACTGTGTTTCAATTTTATTTTTTGTATTATATAAAGAAAGTGCAACAATTTCTATGTCTATATAAAAAGTGTGTTGTCTGGTTACAGTTAGCTTGAGCAATAGTCATCCTCATAGTAATAATGTTAATTAGTAGTGATCATATAATAACAGTATTTTCTCAACATAATATTAATACTTAATTGTTAACACGAAATCATATTGATACTAAACATATAATAAACCCTCGTGGTAAAATGAAACCTTCACTTATAATTTTAAATGTTCTAACTTCTGTTTCTGTTATTTAACCATAGATAAAACGAATCCCACGTTTCAAAATATTCCGTGTCTTCCTTCATTTTAATTTCAAGTGTTAATCTATCCGTTTCTGCACATTCTTGGGTTTTTTTTTTACTATCTTCTCATCTGTGGGGATCTCCACACCTTTCCAATATTATGCAAAGAACTCCCTTTAAGGGTTCAGCAATGCCCAAGAAGGCCCCAGAAGAGATGCAAAGCAAAAGAATGTAATGTGCGATGGCTTTGCTGCCTACTACGGAGTTACCAGACCTTCTAATATAGAGCAAGTAGAGCTAACCTGCCTTGCCACAGAGGAAGACACCTTTCCAGATATAAAATAGATTTGGGCATCTTACCTGAGAAGGTATTAGAAGACAACCCCTTGGTCCTCTCAATTTTCACTTCCTAATTGTACACTTCCCAAAATATGGCCTTTATCTGCATAGAGATTACTGCTTGAAGAACTATATCTAAATAATCTGCCTATCAAAATTCCATGCTGTGAAAAAGGTTTCAAGCCCTGTTAGGCTTTTCTTCTCTTTCTGGGATAACACCTACCATTTTACCATAAATTCTGCATGCGCAGAAGCTAGTTTTTGATTGCTGTGCACACACACACATGCAGCGCGACCCTGAGCAAACCGGCAGCAAAATTATCCAAAACCCACCCCTAACACAGTTGCTAATGTAGGAAGAACTGGAGGAGAAAGTGGTATGTATGCCACTTGAGTTCCTGTTGGAGGAAAAGTGGCATAAAATTTAACAATAGAAAAACAAATAATTGTTAAGCTCTGGGAGTTGTTGGACAGCCCTATACATTTTAAGAACAATAATAAAAGTAACCTTAGCAACAACAACAATGCTTGTTAGGGCTGTGGTGGGCTTCACGTTGAATTCCAATCTGGTGTTTTGGAGCATACAAGGAGCAAACATCGTGCTGTCTTCAACTCTTTAAAGCAGCCACGTCTTTTCTTGGAATCTTACAATGGATTTATCAGCTCAAAGAAAAACGTTGCTACAAATGGAGCTGAGAGACGAAGCAATTCTCCATTTACACCTATGTAAATATGTTAAGCTTCTCAGACTTACCCTGTAGGGGAGATGGGCAGTATTGTCAGCCGGATCTCCAGCATGGGGTTCGAGTTTGCTGCATGCTTGCTATCGGCTGCCATAGTAACGGGGAGGGGAGGGCGCCTTGAACTAAAAGGGAGGTTTGCTCTCAAGAATTACTGCTGCTGCTGAGCGGAGTTGTTTACACCCAGTCAAGGCCAACAGTCCTAGAACTCCAGATGCATGAAAATACCTGAGGATGTGCTTCACATGACACTATGCGGGACGTGGATCAGACATTCAGCCTGGCTCCCTGCGGGCCAGGAATTTGGGGAAACTTTCAGCATGTAACTTTCACGCCTTTTGAATCAGATCTTGCCTTACTTTCACCGCTATCATTTCAAACTCAGTAAAAGTACCTCTTCTCTACCTCAATGGAGTCAGGGGTATTCTTTCTTGGATTTTTGAACAGAGGCAGGCCTGTCAAGTATATTTAATTGATTAATTAGTTAGTTAATTAATTAATTAATTAATTGATTAAATGCAATATCAAATACAGGAATAAGCTCAGAGGATATCAGTAACAACCAAAAACAAGAGATACAGAAGATATTTTGCATCTCTAGAACTAAGAAACAGCTTTCTTTGTAAAAAAATAATAATAAAGTAAAAATGATGTGATAATAGTACTTGCAACATTTTAGGACAGTGCTTGATAACAAACGGAGTGTAAGTCGATGGTGTGTTGTGACCTCAAAAAAGGCAGTGCTCATTTATGCTACATCCGCACAAGTATAATGGACTATTAATAGGACAAAATAGTTTCATTGTTACCACCCTGCACTGGTCAGTGTCATCTTAAGTTTATATATTATAATACCCGGAATCAGGGACACAAATAGATGTTTTCAATAATTTATTGCCTTGAAGACAAGGCTTGTTATGCAGAAGCTCCAGAGCTCCATCAAAACTCAGTTGGGACTCATTAATTCTCTGGAGCACTTTGGGAAAATACCTGATTATCTCGTATTTTTTCCTCCTAAAGAGCCTTGGGCATATTGTTTTGCAACAGGGAGCACCACACCACTCGTGACCACCTGAGGGTCAAGAAAGGCCTTCATGGTTAGTTTTCTGGGTTGCAGGTTCAGAAGGAGAAGGCCCAGTTCTTCCCTGATTTCTCTTCACAGCAAGATTCCTCATCCAGCCATTCTTCCTCTGACACATATTTGTCTATTAGCAGCTTGGTCTTCTGTGTGTCACTAACACAGAAGCACGGGCTATTAGCCTTTTAGCTGCAAAGCTATTTTAGAAGCATTTCCAAAGTTGTTTGGATAAATGTTACTTAAATCTTGGAAGAAAATGGTTACAAAAACAGGATGATATCTTAGAAATAATTTGCAACAATTTTCAAAATGTTCCACATTGTCGAGTATTAAGTGCGTGAGAGAGAGAGACATCCTGTTCTAGGTAATGCAGTCAGAGCTGTGGAAAGTGCTAGCATGTTGCTCCGCTCATACTTATTTCTGTATGCTTGGACCAAAGGGCATGATTAATCATATTAAGATATCAAGCGGGAGGGGAAAAAATCACTGTCTTGTAATATCTAGTACCAAGTTTTATCTTAGTCATTCTCGTTGCTCTACATAAAAGAAAATTCAGGGCGTATCTCAGATTAAATTATTTGAGGCAGATAACCATGCCTGTTGTGTTGTCTTTATAGCCTATAGCAGAGGTGGGTTCCTAGCGGTTCTATCCGGTTCTATAGAAACAGTTCTAACTCCGTGGTGACGTCACAGAGCCAGTTCCACCGATGTCTCCATGGGCGCCACCATCTTGTATTTTGCTTATGCGCATGCGCAGAAGCTAGTTTTTTATTGCTGCGCGCACACTTCACACACAGCGCGACCCTGAGCGAACTGCTCAGAAGAAGCAGAACTCACCCCTGGCCTATAGGTCAGTGATGGTTAATCTTTTTGGCACCAAGTGCTGAAACTGGATGCGCGCACACGCCGGAGCAGCAGAACCCGGAAGAGAGCAGATGGCCAATGCGCCTGCGTGCGGTGGCTAGCTGCTCTTCCAGGTTCCAGCGCGCGCATGCAACAGCGCACATGCCCATAGAGGGCTCTGCGTGCCACCTCTGGCACACATACCATAGGTTCCCCATCATGGCTGTAGGTCCTTATTGGATGAGAGTAGAGCATCTTATATAAGGGATTTTTAACTTCTCGAAGAGTTGTTTGTTTTTTTTGTCTTAATGTTTTCTGCTAAAATAGTGGATGTAAATGGACTAATGGAAGAGATTTCACTTCAACAAGAAGCATGAAAAGTAAAACGGATGCTCCTGTTGTCTTTGATGACATACAAGTAATAACTATTCACAACAAGAAAAATTGAAGAATGGCTGTGTCAGACAGCATGAAATTTAGCATAAGAATGTGACATCTTTGATAAAAATACATAATTAGACTTGACACTTAACAGTGAGCTTAGATTGAAGATGGCGTTTCCTAAGTATTCTTGTTTTAAATCTGCATGAATTCTAACAGCTTATAGTAACAAAACAAAAAAATCCTTTTCAATCACTGCCTTCCTTCACTGGAATAGGAGGGTGTTGAATTGATTCCTTCCAGGAAAGCTGTAAAGATTTGGTGTCTCCATCAAACCTCGGAGGCAGGCTTGTTGTGACTGTTGTTTTTCACGACGAGTTGGTTTGTGGCTTTTGACTATTTAGATTCCCAGTTTCTATATGTCAGTATTGCAATTTATGGTGGTTTTTTAAATTTTGATTATGTTAGTTATTGTCTTATCTTGTCTATTTATCTTCTCTTCTTGTAACCCAAGTTGGCAAATGGTTAGGGTAGTGATGACCCGGGACAAGGCACGAAGGTCACACAACCAGGTGAGAGTTCAAACTCCCCTTTAATACTCCGAATTTCCCCCCAAACACTCCCATGTTCTTGGCAAGTCCCAGAGCAAAACACACACACACACACAGCAGCCTCTGGCTGCACCCAGTCCAGAAAAACAAAGGAGCAGGGAAATGAGTCCACGAAGCAAGGAACACGGCTCTGAGCTCATGAAGCAACGAAGAAGCTAGCAGTCCTTCAAACTCCAAATGTCTTCAACGGCACACAAAACTCTACAAATTCAATGTTTGTTCCCAACAAACACCCCTCCCCAAGCATCTCCTTAAATCTCAGTCCCCAGGTGTGCCTTGTGAAGAGGGGAAGAGCGCTCTCCTCATGAGTCGTTGGATCGGCCTGCGCTGTTCCTGCCTTCACTCTCTCATGTTCGGGGATCAAGAGGGGGCGGTCCTTGCTCTTCGCCTGAACTCTATCACTCCTCATTTCCACTGCTTGCCCTCTCTCAGTCATCCTGCCCCCATTCCTCCCTGCTAACAAGCCATCCCAATCCTGAGGGGCCCTGGGCTGCCTTGTTCTGCTCCTCCCCACATTCCTACGAAGCCACCCCCCTCAATATCCGTCCTCTGTCTCGGCTGGTCCTCCTCCACAGATGCAGATTCTGACAGGGGCATGACAGATCTGGTGCTCAGAGTCACTTTGATTGGAACAGGTTTTAAGCCCTGTAACTAAACAAATCGATCAATAAGCAATAATACTATAGCGACCTGTAGGTTCTGGCTGAAAATTAGAAATGTATAATTTAGAGCAGTTGGGTTTGTATGGACTAGTGGTGGGATTAAAAAAAAATAATAATAATAATAATTTACTACCAGTTCTGTGGGCATGGCATGGTGGACTGGGCGTGGCAGGGGAAGGATACTATAAATCCCCATTTCCTCTCGATCAACTGGGACTGGGAGGCAGAGAATAGATGAGGGGCGGGGCCAGTCAGAAGTGGTATTTGCCAGTCCTCCAAACTACTCAAAATTTCCGCCACCGATTCTCCAGAACTGGTCAGAACCTGCTGAAACCCACCTCTGGTATGGACCCTTAACATCTTCTATGTTGACTACTCTAAATGTCCCTATCCTGGACGTGAGGTTGACATGGCTGTGATACCTGCCACTCTATTGAAGGTTAATTTGAAAGTTTTGGATGGCTAAGTGGATGTTCACTAATTCCTTCCATGCTCCTTCTGCATCCCTCTTGAGGTTGCAAGTCGAGTGGAAGAAAGAGATCACCCTAAATAGGAGGGTATTGGACTTTGGTCAAGAATAGGCAATCATTGCATTCCCCTGTTTGAACCTCGGGAGTAGGTGAAGATCCATGCTGCTACCTTTTCTTCTTAGTGTTTTAGAAAATGCTATTAAAGGTGAAGGAAGGGGTGCACATGTGAGTGAGCACATGGGTGTGTATCATCATTGACCTGGCAACCTGTGTTGCCTACCTAGGGAGAAGAGTGAGATTCCACGGCTCTCAATTTCATGGATTGCGTTACTACGAAAATGTTTGATACAAGGAATTCATGTATCCACAGCGATCAAATTACAAGATCCAGCACAGACTTAACAGGAAACTAAGGTTTCCTGCTATGTGACTATGCTTCAGTTCTTTACATCTGGACTGCTGCTTTCAATTCCAGCGGTGAGACTGATTGACAGCGAGCCTGTTAGGCAGCAGGGAAATTTGTGAGTAGTCTGTCTCTTTTGCCCAATACGGAGCAATTAAAACCAGTTAGTATCCCTCCTGAAAGTCTGCAGGGATCACTGGGGAATGAGGTCGACCATTCTTTCTTGAGAATCAAGATGGGTTTTGGTTTTTAAAAAAAAGAAAAGAACAGCTAGGAATCAGCCTGGCCTCCTAAACGGCACTTAACGGGTTTAAAATTATAAATCTGCCAGGCTTATCTTGAAGTACTAAATTCAGTCCAAGTTTCATGCACACATGGACAGGCTCATCAGGCAAAATATGCAAAAAGAAGTAGGGAGAGAAACTGAAAGTCAGACCCCAGGAAAAGCTCTTAGTAGCCAGGAATTGAAAGATGCCTTCATAGGGTTGGCATTGTTCCAGGGATCTTTCCAAGCCCAGATTGCTCTCCTTGGACCTCACCCAGGTGCAACTAGCCATGATTAGATATGGGCTCTTCTATTCAGTTATAGACTCCTTTTGGCATGGAGGAGCACACTTCAGCCTCTTTGTTATTTGAGTCGTTCTCTTCCAGTGCCCGTGTTTTTAAGGATGGAACGAAGGCAGCGCCGGAGTGGCGTGGTGGCCTAAAGGTGGAGTTGTCACCTCACAATTAGGAGGCTGTGAGTTCGATCCTAGGTAGAGGCAGATATTTCTCTCTCTCTGGGAACAATGAGAATATTATCTGCTGAACAAAACTCCGCATTGGCAACAGGAAGGGCATCGGGCCATTAAACACTCTGCTAGCTCCATCCAGTTCCCCAGACTCCACCCCGTGGGGGATTATGGGGTCGTTAAAAGATGATGATGATGGAGGCGGCTCCTGGTCTGGAAGAGTGTGGGAACAGTTGACCAATATAACATAATGTAACGTTATGCACATATATGTACATAGGATCGTGTGTCCGTTAGGTTGATTTACTGGGTTGGGATTTTCTTTCTTCACTTATGAGTTATTGAGATGTATTTTGTAGTCTTTGGCGGGGGCTGCACTAAGGGAGGCTCATCCAATCTCATTGTACGCAGGTTGTGCGTTGACAATAAAGGTTTGAATTGAATTGAATTGAACTCGGCATCATCACAGATTCTCTGTTGTGCTCTTCCTCATCTAAGGAGGCTTTTGAGACCAGATCATGACAAGGACACAAGTTGTGATCTCGGAGCTTCTACTTTTCTTGCAGTCATGAGGAATTTGATATGATGCTAACTTGATAGTAACACCAGATGTGTTGGATATTGAGCCAGCTATCAGGCAATCCACTATCGGCAGGATAGCTGTGTACTCTGAAGGATCATCTAAAGATAACAAGTTACTGACGTATCACAAACTCAGTGTAAGGTTGTACCCTTCCTTTTAGCCATCAAGGCCAAGGGCCATTACTTTGGAAACCCTCCTGTCACACCCTTAGCATGCTTTCTACCCCTGGTGTTAGATTCTCAGAATCTTCTTTAAACAGATTTATTGAAGAGGGGAAAAGGGAATTAAATTACAGAAACCTTGGCAATGGAATATGTTTATTTTAGCAGCCAATATATCTCTTTAAGTTTTCCTAAGCTAGAACTTTCTTGATCCTCTGGCTAGCCACCTGTTAGTGTACCTGGGGGAGATGGGCTACATATTTTCCTGATAAAGGAAGAATGTGCAGATGTTCTGCGCTTATAATGCCGTGCAAATCATTATCCGGTTTCCCAGGCCCCGAGGAGCCCATTTACATCCACCTTTTAGTTCCCAACATATTTTAGACTTTGGATTTGGTGATAGCTGTGACCTATTTTTTAATGAATAATGTTTGCTATCTTTTCCTCCCGGAGGCCAAGATCCATTTCCAAGGCAAAGACGTCTTGGGTTTTTATAAAACTGTTGTCTAGGCCATGACATTTTAATAATTAGAAATTGATGTTAATTTTTAAAGTATAATCTTTTGACATGCCTAAGGTAAGCTCTAAAGCTATTAATGTTCATTACTTTATCTTGCAAACTTGCTTTGCAGCTGTTGTAATGATAAATATCAATGTGGCAGCAATTAAGAGTTTGTTTCAACATTAGTGAAGCTGTTCCAGTCTCAAAGTAGTCCTCTCCTTTTCCCATGTTGGCACTAATTTAAAAGAAAATGTCAGCCTCAATATAAGCATATACCACGACAGTTCAGCTTTTTCACTTAAGTAGAAAAGCTGTTTGAAATTTAGCTTTCATCAAAAATGGGAAAACTGCCCACTTGAAATAAAACAATAGCTGAAATCTTAGTCATTTTCCACTTATGAAGCTCTGTTTCCATTAAAATAAACAATGCAAACTGCATTGGATGGCAAAAGCTTTATTCAAAGCATTGGGGAAGGGTTTCTTTTGTTGTTTTTTGGTCCATCGTAACCCAGTCGCATTTGAAAACAGGCACATTCTGGATTAAATAAGTTAAAATCCTAAACAGTCAGCTAATATTTTAGCAGAGAATTGGCAGATAGAAACGGGTTCAGACGTGCCATTCAAGCGAATAATGCCGGCTAGGTCCGCTCTGCTTTCTTAAAAATATTTTCCACATTTCTTGAACCCTCTTGCTCAAGACCTCGTCTTGATTGACTCTTGTGGGTGATGTGATCGTCTTTGGGGGGTGGGGTAGCTGAGTTATTATTGACTTTTGGCAACTCCCAGGCCAAGTCCCTGCAATTTTCTTGGCAAGGTTTCAAAAAGTACCGTATTTTTCGGACTATAAGACGCACCGGTGTATAAGACGCACCAAGATTTCAAAGAGAAAAAAAGGTTCTTATCCCCCCCAGCCCCAGAAACACTCTGCAAGCCTCCCAAACCCTCTACAT
>JANHFT010005559.1:182081-196532 GCA_032467955.1 Pseudoxenodon macrops
TGATTCCGGGCATCAAATCCTAGTGCCCCAGATCCGGGGTCTCCAACCGTGGCAACTTAGGTAAGTCTAGCGGACTTCAACTCCCAGAGCTGGCTGGGAAATTCTGGGAGTTGAAGTCCGCCAGGCTTAAAGTTGCCATGGTTGGAGATCCCTGCTCCAGATGATGATTGCAAGGCAGAAGCAAATGAGCCACACGCAGAACCTGAAGTTTACGAGTCTATCCACCAGAGCAGGGGTGTCAAACCCAAGGCCCAGGGGCGAGATGTGGCCCACGGGGTGGCCCTCGAAACAGTGAAGGACCAGCCTGCGGTGCTTCTGCCAGCGAAAACAGACTCCCGAGCTTCGATTTTGGCTGTCCCAGCCTCCTGCAACCCTCTGCCAGTGAAAATGGAGCGTGGGAGGGCCCTCCTGAGCTCCATTTTCACTGGCAGAGGGTTGCAGGAGGCCGTGGCAGTCAAAAACAGAGCCCGGGAGCCCTTTTCACTGGCAGAACAGTCGGGCCGCCACAGGCGCCCCCGATATGAGTGGCTTTGAACTGGCAACGCCCATCGTGACCACACCCACCATGGCCCCCGGAGGTCAAACACAACGCTGATGCAGCCCTCAATGAAATCGAGTTTGACACCCCTGCATCAGAGTCTCCTGGAAATAACATTAAATAACATTCCATTTTATCATAGTTCATTTATTGGACAAGTCACAAGTTAGTCCTGTAACCATAACCAACTAGACAGCGTCGTCTCCGAAGTGCTTTCTGGAATGCCTCACCATCACAAGTTTTACGAAGGTTTCTATATAGTACATGCCTCATTTAATTTAGAAATATATCAGAATAATGCAGGAAAGGGCTCTGTAGTACTGGATTGACCCAATCCAGATCCTTTGTCTGTTAATTGGGGAAGATTTTAGGCCTGGGATCCTTTTGCCGAGGACATTATGCTAGGAAATCTGGAAACACCACAAGAGCCATGGTGGCGCAGTGGTTAGAATGCAGTACTGCAGGCTACTTTTGCTGACTGCCGGCTTCCAGCAGTTCGGCAGTTCGAATCTCACCGGCTCAGGGTTGACTCAGCCTTCCAGCCTTCCGAGGTGGGTAAAAATGAGGATCCAGATAGTTGGGGGCCATAGACTGACTATAAACCGCTTAGAGAGGGCTGTAAAGCACTGTGAAGCGGTATATAAGTCTAAGTGCTATTGCTAAATGCTATCTGGTGAAGCCTTACCATTTTCAGGTAGGGGCACAGATATTATGGGGACAGTTTAAAAAATGGCAGATTGAATCCATCAAGGGGTCTATTTCCAGCAGTGTGCCAGTTGCGAATGTAATGTTCATTTTCTTGTTTCAGTTATTCTGTCTTGAAGCAATGTAGGGGTTAGAACTGCAGGTCAGAATTTCATTAAGACACAGATAGTCAGTGTCTTGAAATCAAGACGGAGTGAAGAATAAGATACATTTGAGCCAAATTGCAAATCAGATGCATTAGTTGGCTAATCTGGAGTTCCAAAGATTAGCTTGGAACATAAACAAGGGTAACACAAATTCAAAACAAGCAAAGCAGTGTTTTGTGAAGCTGGAATAATGAAAGCCAGCTTCTGTTGCACTGCATCTTCATTCCAACTCTCGGATAAATTGATGATGGAATTTAATTCCAATCTCTGCAGTTGAGAAGTTGGAGAAGGTCCAGTACTGAGTCAGAAGAAAGTTGGTTTGAAAAACGCCCAGCTATGTTTTGATTAGAGGCAGATATTGTTTATCGGGGATCGAAAGAGATCTGGAAGCTTCCTGCATATCCTTTTTGAGTTAGCCGTGTTTCTGGAGTTTGCCACCACTGCCTCTGAGTTGATTCGTCCTCTGACAGCTTGATACATGTCAAGAGCATGTTCTACTTTCTACGTTCTCATCAGTTGATCAAATAGGTCCTGAGCCTTATCTAAGTTATCAATTTTAAACTTTTTTCCCTGCCAGGTCACAAACATTCCTTCCGGGAGTATCCACCTAAACATTATATTCCGTTGGTTCAGTTGTATGGCTAAAGGATGGTAGTCTCTTCATTGCTCTCGTATTCTTCTAGGGATTTGTTTTAGGACAATAATTTCCTTTTCTTTATATCTCATTGATTCTTCTCTGGTTGTCTTATAAATTGTGTCTTTGATCTTTTTTCCGAGCAAATCTTATATGGACCTCTCTGGGCAGTCTATGGTGCCTAGCATAATTAGTTTGGATTCTGTACACTTCGTCCAATTCATTCACAATAACAGTTTTGTTTTTTCGAAGTGTTCCTGTTATTAGTTCTGCCATTATCTGTCCTAGATCTTCCTCTTTAGCCTCTGTCACATTTTGAAATCTTAGGTAGAACGTTGCCCTATCCATTTCAAGATGGATTATTGATTCTTCTAAGTCCTTATTTAGAGCCATAATCTTTTGGTTAACCAGTTCCAACTTTTTCTCAGTTTGCTCCGATTTAATTTCCACCGTATTTATTTTCAGCTCGTTTTTCTGGATTGCTTCTTGAATTGAATCCCCTTTGGATTAGAACTCACCCTTTCCTGGTTATTGGTCCAAAGTCACTCAGCAGACTGTTGTGCACATTGCAGGAGTAGAACTCACCCTCTACTGCTCTGGCCAAAGTCATAAAGCCACCTGTCATACATATTTCAGGGTTTGAACTCATCATCTCCTAGTGATTGGCCCAAAAACACTCAGCCGGCCGCCATGCGAATTGAAGGAGTAGAATTCACCGTCTTCTTGTGATCTGCCCAAAGTCATTCAGCCACCTGTCGTGCATATTGTAGGAGATGAACCCATCATCTCCTGTTGATTGACCAGATCTCACTTAACCACCAAACATGGGTATTGGAGGACTGGAACTCAGCATGCCTCTTGAACAAATAGAAGTCATTGTCTCCTGGTGATTGGTATAAACTGACCTTTTCCTACTGATCTGCCCAAACTCATTCAGCCGCCTGCCGTGTATTACAAAAGTAGAACCCACTATGCCTATTGGAGGACTCACCATCTCCTGATGATTGACCCAAAGTCACTGAGCTGGCCGTCGTACGTATTGTAGGAGTAAAACGCACCATCTACTGGTGATCTGCCCAAAGTCATTCAGATTCCTGTCATTATCGCAGGATTAGAACTCACAATCTTCAAGGAATAAAAGTTGCCCTCTATTGGTTATTGGTCCAATGTCACTAAGCCACTTGTCATATTTATTGCAGGAGTAAAACTAACCATTTCCTGGTGATCTGCCCAATGTCACTTGAACCGCCTGTCATGGGTATTGCAGAAATAGACCTCAGTATGCCTATTGCAGGAATAGAAGTTACCATCTTTCGGCTACTTGCCCAATGTCACTAAGCCACCTGTTATGTATATTATAGGAGTAGACCTCAACATTTCCAGGTGATTTTTCAACGTCACTCAGCTACCTGTAATAGGAATTGCAGAAGTAGAACTCAGGATACTTATTGAAACAATAGAAGTTACAATCATTTTTATTCGTACACTGTCATTAGACCAATGTGGTATATATTGGAGGAATAGGACTTATGATTTCCTGGCAGGCTACCCAAAGTCACTCAGTAGTCCGTCATCACTATTGTAACAAGAGAACTCACCTTTTCCTGGTGATCAGCACCAAGTCACTCAGTGGCCTGTCATAGAATTGCAGGAGTAGATCTCATGATGCCTAAAGCAGGAACAGAAATTACTGTCTCTTGTTTATTGGTCCAATCTCACTAAGCTTCCTGTCCTCTGTATTGCAGGAGTAAAACTCACCTTTTCCAGGTTATCTTCCCAAAGTAACTCATTGGCATGTCATAGGAATTGCTGGAATAGACCTCACCAAGCCTATTACAGAGAGAGAAGTTAGTGTATCTCGATTATTGGTGCAATATCCATGGGCGGGCTGTCCTTTATATGGAAGGAGTAGAACTCACCTTTTCCTGGAGAAGTGACCAAGGTCACTCAAACATCTGTCATCCATATTGCAGGAGGAAAACTTCCATCTTCTTAGGGCTCCAGCTAAGATCACTCAGCGGCCTCTAGTCTCTCCTGCAGGAGTAAAAAAACACCTTTCTCGAGGTGATCAGCTCAAATGGACTCAGCCGCTGTCATTGGTATTGCAGAAGAAGACGTTTCCATGCCTATTGCAGGAATAGAAGTTACTATCTCTTGGTTATGGGTCCAATATCACTAATTCATCTTTTGTGCATGTTGCAGATGTAGAACTCACCGTTTCTGCCCAAGCTGCCCAAGGCGATTCAGCTGCCTGTCGTCTTTACTACATGAGTAAAACTCAACCTTTTCTGGTGATCAGACCAAAGTAATTCAGCCACTGCGATGGGTTTTGCAGAAGTACGTCAAAACGCCTATTGCAGAAATAAAAGATACCAAGACTTAGTTATAGGTACAATGTCACTAAGCCACCTCTTTTGCAAGTTGTAGGAGTAGAATTCCCCTTTTCCTAGGCAACTGTCTAATGTCTACTCTAACAATATGCACAACAGCTGGGTATTGACATTGGACCTATAAATAAGAGCTGGTAACTTATATTTCTACAATGGGCATTTTCTGCTCCACTTCTGCAATACCCATAACAATGGCTCAATGACTTTGAGCAGACCAAGCGGAAAAGGTAAGTTCTTTTTCTGCAATATGGATAATAGGCATCTGAGTGACCTTGGGAGAAGGTGAATACTACTCCTACAATTTGCACAAGATATGGCTTAGTGATTATTATACTTATAACTAAGAGATGGTAACTTTTATTCCTGCAAAAGGCATTTGTAGGAATACTTCTGCAAACCCATGACAGTAAATTAGGGACGTTGGACTTACCACAAGGAAAAGGTAAGGTTTACACCTACAGTAGAGACAACAGGCATCTCAGTGATCTTCACTAGAGTGCAAGGAAGAGGTAAGTTCCCCTCCCGCAATGACAGGCATTCTGAGCGACTTTGGTCAGCTCTCAGAATGCTCAGAATGCCTGACACCCATATTGCAGGAGGAGAACTTACCTCTCCCTTATGCTCTAGTTAAGATCACTCAGCTGCCTGTCATCTCGACTGGAGGAGTAAAACTCACCTTTTCCTGGTGACCACCCCAAAGTCACTCATCAACTCTCATGGATTTTTCAGACGTAGAACTCTCCATGCCATTGGCTGCAATAGAAGTTACCGCATCTAAGTTACTGTTACTGGTCCAATGTCACAAATTCACCTGTTGTCCATGTTGTAGGAGTAGAACTCACCTTTCTACAGGGAACTGCCTAAGGTCACTCATAAGCATATCACCGTATTGCAGAAAGAGAACTTACCTTTTCCTCTTGGGCTGCCCAAAGTCACTTAGCCACTATAATTGGTATTACAGAAGGGGAACTCAAAAATGCCTATTGCTGAAATAAGTTACCACCTCTTAGTTATACGTCCAAAGTCAATACTCACCTGCTGTGCATATTGTTGGAGTAGAACTGACCTTTTCCTGGGAGCAAGACTAGGTCACTTGGGTGACTGTCATCTATATAGCAGGAGGAGAACTGATCTCTTCCTGGCACTCTAGACAAGATCGGTCTGCTGCCTATTGTCTCTACTCGACAAATAAAACTCATCTTTTCCCTGGTGATCAGCCCAAAGTCATTCAGGGTTTTACAGAAATAGAACAAAAATGCCTATTGCAGGAATATAAATTGTCTTTCTTGGTCATTGGTCCAGTATCACTAAATAACCTATTCTGCTTATTTTAGGAGAAGAATTCACCTTTTCCTGGGGAACAAGCCAAAATTGCTGAGAACACCTGTCATCCATATTGCAGTGGAAGTACTTACCTGTTCCTTGGGTTCTACACAAGACCACTCATCTCCCTCTCATATATACTGCAGGAGTAAAACTCACTAATCCAATGTTATGGGCTTTGAAGAAGGAGAACAAAAATGCCTATTGCCTTTCTTCGTTATTGTTACGACATAACTAATTCACTTCTTGTACATGCAATAGGAATAGAACTCACCTTTTCCTAGAGAAGTAGACACGGTCATTCAGAAGCCTGTCATCTATATTGCAGAAAGAGAACTTACCGCTTTCTGGTGCTCTAGATAAAATCGGTCCGCTGCCTGTCTGTACTGGAAGACTAAAATTTACCTTTTCCTTCTGATCAGCCCAAACTCCACCACCCACTGCAATAGGTATTGCTGAAGTGGAATTCGAATTCCCTATTGGAGAAATTAAAGTGAACACCTCTTATTTAATGGTCCAAACTCAAAAATTCACTTCTTTTGCATGCAATATGAGTAGAACTCACCTTTTACTATGGAACTAGCAACGGTCATTCAGACGCCTGTCACCCATATTGCAAGTAGAGAACATACCTCTTTCTGCCATTCTAGAAAAGATCGGTCCGCTGTCTGTCGTCTCTACTGTAGGAGTAAAACTTACCTTTTCTTTCTGATCAGTCCAAACTCAACCATCTACTGTCATGGGTATTGCAGAAGTGGAATTCCAATTGCCTATTGGAGAGAGAAAAGTCAATAGCTCTCAATTATCGGTCCAAAGTCAAAAATTCACTTCTTGTGCAAGTGGTAGGAATAGAACTCACCTTTTACTATGGAACTAGCCATGGTCATTCAGAAGCCTGTGATCTATATTGCAAAAAAAGAACTTACCTCCTCCTGGCGCTCTAGGGAACATCCGTCAACCGCTTGTCGTCTCTACTGCAGGAGTAAAACTTACCTTTTCCTTCTGATCAGCCCAAACTCCACCATCCACTGCCATAGGTATTGCTGAAGTGGAATTCAAATTGCCTATTGGAGACAGAAAGGTCAACAACTCTCAGTATCAGTCCAATGTCACAAACTCACTTCTTGTGCATGTCGTAGGAGTAGAACTCACCTTTTCCAATGGAACTAGCCATGGTCATTCAGATGCCTGTCATCCATATTGCAGGAAGATAACTTACTTCATCCTGGCTCTGAAAACAAGATCAGTCCGTTGCCTGTCATCTACAGTGGAGGAGTAAAACTTACCTTTCCCTTGTGATCAGCGGAAACACAACCATCCACAGTCATTGGTATTGCTGAAGTGGAATTCAAATCGCCTATTGTAGACAGAAAAGTCAACAGCGCTTATTTAATGGTACAAAGTCAAAAAATTACTTCTTGTGCAAGTGTTAGGAATGGAACTCACCTTTTCTTAGAGAAGTAGACACGGTCATTCAGAAGCCTGTCATCTATATTGCAAAAAGAGAACTTACCGCTTTCTGGCGCACTAGACAAAATTGGTCTGCTGCCTGTCGTCTCTACTGCAGGAGTAAAACTTACCTTTTACTTCTGATCAGCCCAAACTCAACCATCCACATTAATGGGTATTGCAGAAGTAGAATTCAAATTGCCTATTGGAGACAGAAAAGTCAACAATTCTCAGTATCGGTCCAAAGTCACAAATTCACTTCTTGTGCATTTGGTAGGAATAGAATTCACCTTTTCCTGAGGAACTAGCCACGGTTATTCCAACAACGGTCATTTTTATTGCAGGAAGAGCTATTAACCATTTTTTGACAAGCAAGGCAACATCGGTCCACTGCCTTTCGTCTCTACTGCAGGAGTAAAACTTACCTTTTCTTTCCGATCAGCCCAAACTCAACAATCCACTGTCATGGGTATTGCAGAAGTGGAATTCAAATTGCCTATTGGAGATAGAAAATTCAACAGCTCTCAGTTATCTGTCCAAAGTCACAAATTCACTTCTTGTGCATGTCGTAGTAGCAGTACTCACCTTTTCTTGAGTAACTATCCACGGCCACTAAGACGACTGTCATCGTTATTGCAGGAAAGATCTTACCTCTTCCTTGCGCTCTAGACAAGATCCGTCCGCTGTCTGTCATCTCTAGTGCAGGAGTAAAACTTACCTTTTATTTCCGATCAGCCCAAACTCAACCACCCACTGTCATGGGTATTGCTACTCTGGAATTCAAATTGCCTATTGGAGACAGAAAAGTCGACAGCTCTCAGTTATCGGTCCAAAGACACAAATTCACTTCTTGGGCATGTCATAAGAATAGAATTGAACTCACCTTTTCTTGAAGAACTAGCCATGATCGTTAAGACGACTGTCCTCTGTATTGCCGGAAGAGAACTTACCTCTTCCTGATGCTCTAGAGAAGATTGTTCTGCTGCCTGTCATCTTTTTTGCAGGAGTAAAACTTACCTTTTCTTTCCGATCAGCAGAAACTCAACAATCTACTGCCATGGGTATTGCAGAAGTGGAATTCAAATTGCCTATTGGAGATAGAAAATTCAACAGCTCTCAGTTATCGGTACAAAGTCACAAAGTCACTTCTTGGACATGTCGTAAGAATAGAATAGAACTCATCTTTTCCTGAAGAACTAGCCACCATCATTCAGACGCCGGTCCTTTGTATTGCAGGAAGAGAACTTACCACTTCCTGATGCTCTAGAGAAGATTGTTCTGCTGCCTGTCATCTGTATTGCAGGAGTAAAACTTTACTTTTCCTTCTGATAAGTCCAAACTCAACCATCTACTGTCATGGGTATTGCAGAAGTAGAATTCAAATTGCCTATTGGAGACAGAAAAGTCAACTCTCAGTATTGATCCAAAGTCACAAATTCACTTCTTGGACATGTCGTACGAATAGAATAGAACTCACCATTTCCTGAAGAACTAGCCACGATCATTCAGACGCCTGTCCTTTGTATTGCAGGAAGAGAACTTACCTCTTTCTACTGCTCTAGAGAAGTTTGTTCTCTTGGCTGTCGTCTCTATTGCAGGAGTAAAACTTACCTTTTCTTTCCGATCAGCCCAAATTCAACAATCCATTGTCCTGGGTATTGCTAATCTGGAATTCAAATTGCCTATTGGAGACAGAAAAGTCAACTCTCAGTATTGGTCCAAAGTCACAAATTCACTTCTTGTGCATGTCGTAGGAGCAGTACTCACCTTTTCCTGAGCAACTATCCACGGTCATTAAGACGACTGCCATCGTTATTGCAGGAAAGAACTTACCTCTTCCTGGTGCTCTAGACAAGATCCGTCCGCTGCCTGTCATTGGTATTGCTAATCTGGAATTCAAATTGTCTATTGGGGACAGAAAAGTCAACAGCTCTCATTTATCTGTCTAAATTCACAAATTCACTTCTTGTGCAAGTGGTAGGAATATAACCCACCTTTTCCTAGGGAACTAGCCACGGTTATTCCGACAACGGTCGTCCATATTGCAGGAAGAGTTACTTACCACTTTCTGACGCTCTAGACAACATCGGTCCACTGCCTCTCATCTCAGTATCCGTGACATTCATATTTACCTAACTTCTATTCACTATCATCCAACACACAGTCATCTAATACACAGTTATCTACGTTATATAAACACTTGTACCGTATAGTCCTATTATCTTCAATAATACAATATAATATAGTATATTATAATATAATATGAGGAACAATATACCACTATATAATATATAAATAATATAGATTATAGTCTTTATTCCCTAAAGATTTCATTGGAATTTTCCTTTATGAAGAGGCACAGCTCTTTTTCTATCCCTTGGGTGAATTTTTTCTCTTTTAAAACCCTGTGATTCATGGTCTTTCTCCCTCTCGTTTTTATCCTTCCCTTCCATCTTACAACTAAATGGTTATGGTCCGCCCATGTGTTCCTCCTAATACTATTACTCAATTCCAAATACATCCACACCATGTCGATCCTAGACCATGACTTGTATGGGTTAGAGAAAAATGTAAACTGGCTTTTCTGTGGATTTAAATCTCTCCAAATATCTTTTAGGTTCGGTTCTTTTACCATATCAAAAAAAGTATTCGGCAATATTTTCTTTTTCTTCTTACTTTTTAAAAATTGTTTTATGATCTCTTTTGGAATCCACTACCGCGTTAAAATTTCCTAGCATACATCCATTCTCTAAGTCTAATTCTATAATTTTCCTATGTGGTTTTTGATAATATTCCTTTTGATTGGTGTTTGGAGCATATATGTCTGCCTGTACTGTTAGCTTTTGTCTTATTGCTATTTCTAATAATAATGTTCTCCCATCCTTGTCTGCATATATCTGTCTTCATTTAAGACAATCTTTTACATACACCGCAATCTTCCTCTGTTTTTTTTTCTTTTTCCACCAACACACAGTACAATTTCCCTATTTTGGGTGCCTCTAAGAGGCCACTGTATTGTTTTCTTATATGGACGTCCAGTAGACAGGTAATATAATTATTTTGTTTTTGAAGGTTCATTAATATCTGTTTTCTTTTCGCTGGGGAATTCAGTCCGTTTATATTAATTGATGTTGATTTTATTTATTCCTCCATATTTTTGTTTGTTAGGTCCCCCTCCTCTCCTCGGTCTCAACTCCCGCTGTATCCTCGTTCTCGACCCCTCTCTTTCCTGATGCTCCCTTTTTATCTTCTATCAAGCTTCATGGTCCAACTCTTTCTCTTCCATTGATTTATCTTCCTGGCTTTTATTATTCATTTCTTCTCCATTATTCTGTTCTTCATCAGCGTCTATGTGTAATTCAAAAAAATCTCGGGTTTTGTCTAGGTTGTCAATTATAACTTTTTGTTCCTGCCACGATATAAGCATGCTCTCGGGAATAAGCCACCGAAACACAATCTTATGTTTTACACATTGCGATGAGAGAAAGTGATAGTTCCGCCTTAGTTCTCTAATTCTCCTAGGTATCTGCTAAGAGTAAGAAGTTCTTTGTCTTTATATTTTAATGAGTCGTCTCGTGTTTTCCTATATATTTCAACCCTAGTTGTTTTTTTCGCAAATCTTACATGAACCTCCTGCGGTAATTTATGGTGTCGCAAATAGTTTGCATGTACCCTGTAAATTTCATCAATATCGTTCAGTATCTCACGTTTATTCTTCTGTGGGAAGGGAGTCAGCATTTCCGCCATGAGATTCATTAGATCTTCTTCTTTATTCCCTATTATGTTTTGGAATATCAGGTAGAACGCTGATCTATCGACTTCAAGATGGATGATTGCCTCCTCCAAATCCTTATTCACTGCCATCAGCCTTTCCTCCGTTGATACCGGTCTCTTTTCTGTTTGTTCTGTTCTTGCCTACACTATCTTTATTTCTTGTTCAATTTTGGCAATTGTTTCCTGTATTTCCCCCATTTTGTCATTTAATTTCCAAACATCTCCTTTTACATCCGCCATCTCACTCTTCAAATCTTTATGGTTCTTAGCTATCGACTCTTCTGTTTTTATCATCACTTCTTGAATCATATTCAATGTTGCCTGTATATTTTGTATACTCGGTGTAGATCCTGTTTTCTCACTGCTGGTTTCTGTCCCGAAGGGGACGCCATTGTTGACAGATATACTATTATCTAAACATTCTATACAAATAACGATCTGTCCAAAAATAAATATATATATATATGTATAAATATATTGGTAATCACTATAGTAAGTTAATTGAGCAATCTAAGAGGTATTTACACAAAATTTATTATTGGTAAGTCCTATCCAATATTCTTTACAAAAATTCTTCACTCCAAGATCTTTCTACTTCCTCTACTCCGTTCTTCAGATCCAAGATGTCAGCTTCCTCAATATGCACAGTCACTCTCCCTCCTCCTCGCTCTCACTCTCAATTTTCAGAGTTCCTTTTTGTAAGTATTCCTTTTCCAGCCCACACACTACATACGATCTCCCAGAGTATATAGCCAGACCTTCAATCTCCGTGATCTGTCAGTTTGTACAGTTTTACAATGTCCCAACACAGCTCTCGGTCAAGCCGTCGGTTTACTTCACTCTCTGTGCTGCTTCCGTCTTCTGCCTTCTGCCTTGCACTCTCCACCGATACTTCTTGCTGCTTTAAACTACTTCCTTCCTCCGGCATTCAATCAGGCCATCAGACCTCTGGACCTAGCCATGACAGCCGGTCTCTTTCGCGCTGGTTTCGAGGGATTCTCCTGAAGTAATGAAGACATTGCTCTCATCCCTGACCCCCAGATATTCCCCACTATGTCATTGACCCATCCAACTCACCCTCTACTTGCTTCTAAAAGTGAAAAATCGGCAAGAAAAATCAGAGACAAACTCTTGCGTGCAGCACCAGCGTGATGTCACCCCTGAGGTCGGATGCTAGTCATCCATATTGCAGGAAGAGAACTTACCTGTTCCTTCTGATCAGACCAAACTCAAATATCCATGGTCATGCTTATTGCTGAAGTGGAATTCAAATTGCCTATTGGAGACAGAAAATTCAACAGCTCTCAGTTATCGGTCAAAAGTCACAAATTCATTTCTGGGGCATATGGTAGGAGTACTACTCACCTTTTCCTAGGGAACTAGCCATGGTCATTAAGACACGTGTCCTCTGTATTCCAGAAAGAGAACTTACCACTTCCTGACGCTCTTGACAAGATCGGTCCGTTGTCTGTCGTCTCTATTGCAGGAGTAAAACTTACCTTTTCTTTCCGATCAGACCAAACTCAACCATCCACTGTCATGGGTATTGCTAATCAGGAATTCAAATTGCCTATTGGAGACAGAAAAGTCGACAGCTTTCAGTTATCGGTCCAAAGACACAAATTCACTTCTTGGGCATGTCATAAGAATAGAATAGAACTCACCTTTTCCTGAAGAACTAGCCACGATCATACAGATACCTGTCCTTTGTATTGCAGGAAGAGAACTTACCTCTTCCTGGTGCTCTAGAGAAGATTGTTCTCTTGCCTGTCGTCTCTTTTGCAGAAATAAAACTTACCTTTTCTTTCCGATCAGCAGAAACTCAACAATTTACTGCCATGGGTATTGCAGAAGTGGAATTCAAATTGCCTATTGGAGACAGAAAAGTCGACAGCTCTCAGTTATCGGTCCACAGTCACAAATTCACTTCTTGGGCATGTCATAAGAATAGAATAGAACTCACCTTTTCCTCAAGAACTAGCCACGATCATTAAGACGCCTGTGCTCTGTATTGCAGGAAGCGAACTTACCTCTTCCTGATGCTCTAGAGAAGAATGTTCTGCTACCTGTCGACTATATTGCAAGAGTAAAACTTTACTTTTCCTTCTGATAAGTCCAAACTCAACTACCTACTGTCATGGATATTCCAGAAGTGGAATTCAAATTACCTATTGGAGACAGAAAAGTCAACAGTTCTCAGTTATCTGTCCAAAGTCACAAATTCACTACTTGTGCATGTTGTATGTGTAGAATTGAACTCACCTTTTCTTGAGTAACTATCCACGGCCACTAAGACGACTGCCATCGTTATTGCAGGAAAGAACTTACCTCTTCCTGGCGCTCTAGACAAGATCTGTCCGCTGCCTGTCATCTCCAGTGCAGGAATAAAACTTACCTTTTCTTTCTGATCAGCCCAAACTCAACCATCTACTGCCATGGGTATTGCAGAAGTGGAATTCAAATTGCCTACTGGAGACAGAAAAGTCAACAGCTCTCAGTTATTGGTCTAAAGTCACAAATTCACTTCTTGTACAAGTGGTAGGAATAGAACTCACCTTTTCCTGAGAAACTAGCCACGCTTATTTCCGACAACGATCATCCGTATTGCAGTAAGAGTTACTTACCACCTTCTGATGCTCTTGACAAGATCCGTACGCTCCCTGTTATCTCTACTGCAGGAGTAAAACTGACCTTTTCTTTCCAATCAGCCCAAACTCCACCATCCACTGTCATGGGTATTGCAGAAGTAGAATTCAAATTGCCTATTGGAGACAGAAAAGTAAACTCTCAGTATTTGTCCAAAGTCACAAATTCACTTATTCAGCATGTTGTACGAATAGAATAGAACTCACCTTTTCCTGAAGAACTAGTCACGATCATTCAGACACCTGTCCTCTGTATTGCAGGAAGACAACTTACCACTTCCTGGTCCTCTGGAGAAGATTGTTCTCGTGCCTGTCGTCTCTATTGCAGGAGTAAAACTTCCTTCTGATCAGCCCAAATTCAATCATCCACTGTCATGGGAATTCCTGAAGTGGTATTCAAATTGCCTATTGGAGACAGAAAAGTCAACTCTCAGTTATCTGTCCAAAGTCACAAATTCACTTCTTGTGCATGTCGTACAAATAGAATAGAACTCACCTTTTCCTGAAGAACTAGCCACAATCATTCAGACACCTGTCCTCTGTTTATAACGATGAGAACTTACCTCTTCCTGGTGCTCTAGAGAAGATTGTTCTCTTGCCTGTCGTCTCTTTCGCAGGAGTAAAACTTATCTTTTCCATCTGAACAGCCGAAACTCAACCATCTACTGTCATAGGAATTACTGAAGTGGTATTCAAAATGCCTATTGGAGACAGAAAAGTCAACAATTCTCAGTATCGGTCTAAAGTCACAAATTCACTTCTTGTGCATGTGGTAGGAATAGAATTCACCTTTTCCTGAGGAACTAGCCACGGTTATTCCAACAACGGTCATTTTTATTGCAGGAAG
>JANHFT010005560.1:0-17886 GCA_032467955.1 Pseudoxenodon macrops
CAGGTGCTTTGGAGAATAGCTTGACTCCCTCTTCTTTGTGGCAACCCCTGAGATATTGGAACACTGCTATCATGTCAATATTCATGATAATGTTATCAATATAACATTATAATAGTTTTCTGCATTACTTTGGATCTGCCTAATTCTGGTATTAAGGAGCTATCGAATTCTAGATATCATTATACACTTCCATTTTGTCTCCCAGTTTGTTCTGAGATAATAGGCAGCCAGATGGAGTCAAGTATAAAATATGATTACAACTGCCTTTGAAATGTGCAAAAGATATGGAAACATGGGAAGTATTTTAATGTTTTAAAGATTCTGCTTACATATAAGAAAAATGAGTAAAATTTTCATATAATGATATAATTAATATAATATACCGTAATATAATTTCCAGACAATCAATATACCAACTGCAAACAGAATGTGTGCCTTTTAAAAATGAGTTTTAAAAAATTGTGTAATCAATGGAATGTGCACCCTTTTTTGACTATATTATTTATTTTTCTCTAGATGTATTTATGTAGCTATTCCATTTCATCCCCATAATGTTTGTATCTTTCCGTAAGAGGTTTTCAGGCCTTGATTAATTTTGCCCTGTCACTCACATTCAGTAGTACTTAAAAATTAGTGAACCCTTTTGAATGTTCAATATTTCTGCATAAATATGGCCTAAAATTTGGTCTGTTCTTCCCATAAGCCTTAAAACTAGATAAAGAGAACCTAAATAAACACATGAGTCAAAACATTATACCTGTTCATTTATTCATTGAGGAAAAAATCCAAATGTACCAGTATATTACGGTATTTGTTTATGGCATGTATATATGAACCTCTAGGTCTAGGATTATCAGTCCACTTGAAGGAGAAATATATCATGGCTTAAACAAAGCAGATTTCTGAAAGCAGTTGTTTACAAACATGTGGATTTGGATCATTTTCCTCAATAAATACATGAACATGTATAATGTGTTGATTCATTTGATTAATTGTGTTTTCTTTATCAGATTTTAGGGCTTGTGTGAAGAAGAGATCATGATTTAGGTCGTATTTGTGCAGTAATATTAAAAATTCAAAAAGATTCATGAACTTAAACATCATTGTATGACTGGAGGGTGCTTTAAGACTAATATTTGTGGTTATGTAGCCAATATTCTTACTAACCAATACCTCACACAGTTCCTCCATCTTAAAAAAAAAAAAAGCAACAGCCATGAATCAACTCTGCCTCTTTCCTTTTTCAGTTTTCCATCTGCATCTAATCTATAAAACTAATGTTTTAAAAAGGGCCCAAAACAGAATACCTGAAAGACAAACTTTATCCACTTTCTTCAATTCATATGGATCCAGAGGTGGGTTCCTGCCAGTTTGGTCCAGTTTGCTAGAACCGGTAGCGGGAATTTCCCCATGCTTGCCGAACCGGCAGCAACGGCTGGCTGGACATGTCCCTGAACCAGTCCTCTGGCTCAAAATTAGTGCTCCGGCCTCAAATCAGCTGAAAAACAACCCTCTGCGCATGCACAAAGCCTTCTGTCCTTGGAAGTCTGGAGGGCGCACGCAGGTGCACTTCTGGCCCAACTCCGAACCGGTAGGGAAGGTAAGTAGAACCCACCCCTGTATGGATACTATTGCTTATGCTGGTGTCTTTTTTTGGGAGGGCAAGCATTTGGATGCCAGCTATGAAATTACATAATGTGGTTAAGCAGTACCTATTAAAATGTCTGCCTAAAGGAAAGTAAATCCATTAATTAAATTTAATGTTACTCTTAAAGCAGTGGCACCTTTTCTCAGATGGAAATCTAAACTGGACTTCTATCTCTAAGTATGCATAGCCCTACAAGAACCAGTTACCAAACTGTTTAGCAACATCTGTATCTGAAATGGTGGTACATATATGATAAGGTAACCATGATGGAACTTAAAGGAGCTGGATGTCCTGACCCAAGTCCATAAATGCAATTTTTTATTGATGTTGTGCTGCCATTTTGCTGCAGGTTGCTAATAGCAAAAGTCTGGAGACTGAAACTATATTGTTTGCCTTTCTTTTTTGTTCATTCATGGTGTGATAGTGGTGTATGAAGTCTACAGCTAAACAGTTTTCTGGCCTAAGTGTTTCCAACAAATATTCCTGGTTACTCTTCATTAATATGAAGCATGATTAATTACAGGAATCTGCCTCTCCACTTATTTGTTTGCCACACATTTTAAGAAGTGGAATGACTGTATTATTACAGAAAAGGGCATCAATCTTCTTCCTAATTTTGGATCCTTAAGACCCAGTTGAAAATGTTCATTTCCTCCTCCATCCTATGGCTATGAACATTTTGTTTATCACTACATTAGCTGCCTAGTCAATTTTCTATCCTTTTTCCGTATGCAATTGCCTACAGTATCTGTTCATTTCACCAGCATTTCTTTTATCACCTTTTCGACTATAGTATCTGATTCTTCTTTGTCTTCTATAACTTTCTGGTTACAAAATTTATCCTGCTCTTCCACACTGGTGCAGTTCTATGGAGATTTATTTTTCCATTTCCATTTGTTGTTTTTAGTGTAGTCGTCTCAAAGGCAGAGATTATGTCTGAAGAGAACATATTTACCCTTACATCATTAGTAAATGATTTCAGAAAGCAAAATACCAACCTGTTTTATTTTTAAGCTAAGAATGCCACCAAACCAATGAATTCCAAATGGAAACAAAATACAAAACATAAACTATAGATGTACCAATTCAACTGAGAATTAAAAGTAGCCAGTATATGACAGATTATTAACATTCAAATTACCCTGTTGACTTGTATTGATGTATGCCAAATTAAAGAACTAATCTTTTGAGCAATTCAGTGGTCAGTAGAATTCATGACATGCATTTCTGCTGTGGGTATTATTGGACAAATGTGCTTACCTATTAGAGCTGAAAATGTAGAAATCATAGTTCCATGATCACTTTGAGCTCCATCAAGTCACTGGTTTGGAGAAAAGAACAACATCTGGGCTTGTCAAAGTCGGTTAACTTTACAAGGTAGCTCCTTGTAGCAAGACTCCTGGTCAAATACAGACTTTCCACTACATTTAAACTGAAGTTTGGAAGCATAAATACTTTTTTTTAAAGCACAAACTACTTTAAACTTTGTCACTTAGTTAACACATCAATTGAAACTATTTTTAAGGCACAGAAAAGAATGCTGATATAGAAAAACAGGTGCTTTTTCTATATGTGCTTTCTTTCAAAAATTGCTTCCAAGTATATTTTCATGTCCTTGTTGAGCCAGCTGGCTTTAAACACTTGTATTATTGCAGTAATGTATTCATTTGTTTATAACATATATAAATTGCCTCACTGCAGATGCTGTAGGTTATGTGCAAAGTCAGACACAGTACAAAGCACAACATAATTTTTAAAAATCCTGTGAAAAGGATATGCAATAACAATTTAAGAATTATTTAATGTACATACTGTATATTTTATATTGATTTTAGTAAGAAAACGAGATCAATTCTGAAGATTTTTCTAGCAAGTGCTTTTACAAAACGAATTTAAAGGGAAATTGATTATATATGGGGAGAAAGTAGGCAACTGGATGAAAAAGAACAGGTTGTGGTTCAACCCTGTCAAGGCTGAGATTTAATGGATTTTGGGGTCTCCTGCATTCCATAGTTGACATATTTCCATCTTTCGTTGTGAATGGGGTGGCATTACCCTGTTGGTATATAATCTTGGGGTTCTCCTGGACTCACAGCTCAAAAAACAGCTTTGTTTTTTTGGGGCGGGTTGCACAATTGTATCTTGTATGCCAGTTGCTCCCATTTCTGCTCATGGTCACTCATATCTTAACTCCTGTTTGGCCTACTGCAATGTACTGTATGAAAACACCCAGAAACTTCAGTTGGTCCCGAATGCAGTGGTGCAAATAGTTATGGGCCCAGTTCATTATGCCAATCCAACACTGCTGCTTTGTAAATTGCATTGTCTTCCAGTAGGTTTCTGGTTATAATTCAAGGTGCTGATTATTACATTTAAAGCTACATATGCATGGCATACGACCAGGCTACTTGTGGGACTGCCTTCTCCCAAGAACATCTGTCCGCCCAACATATTCTCACAAGGAGAAGACGATCCAGATTTCATCTTTTAAATATTTGTACCATAGGAGACCTTGGCAGCATTTCGGTGGGTGCCCATTCCCTGCAGTGATCTCACTCATGTATAACATGGTGCTACTCTGCTTTCCTTTAGGAAAGCTGTTAAGATTGGGGTTTCCTCCAAACCTTTGGGGCAAGTTGACAAGAGTCCCCTTTTCACTATAATGCCTGGTTGCCATTTTATATTTAATATTCAAATTTTAATTCTGTTTTAACATGTGATTTATTTTGCTTACTGTTTGTTGTTGTTGCTGCACACTATCCAGAGACACAATGTTTGATCTGGGTGGGCTTATCAATCAATCAAATAAGTAAATAAAAGAGGCCATTATTGGATCAAGTACATGTTAATCAAAAAATACCAGCTGCCAACCGAGAATTTAGCAAGCTAAGGGCAGCAGTGCTATAGAGTGTCCATTTTGAAGGCCTTAAAGTATTTCTGGTCAAAAAATAACATGTTTGAACCACAAGTGGAAAACATTGTTGCAGATTCCATTTGCCATGGAATGGGAGTGAGTTGAGGGTCACATCATTCCCATTTCTGTACTCAAGAGCAGTGGTGAAATGCTACCTACTGGGTGCGGTTCGGCCAAGTAGGTAGCAGCAGCTGCCACTGGTTCAGAGAACCGGTAGCAGTCATAATGGGAGGCTCGCCCACCCACCCGAACATCACCATTTCCTGGGTTTTTTGCCATCTGTGCATGCACAAAGCCTTCTGCGCATGCGCAGAGGGTGAAAAAGCATGTGTGATGTAGGCGCGCACGTGAGCGAATCATGCGCTTCCGAACCGGTAGATAAGGTAAGTAGATTTCACCGCTGCTCAAGAGTGGTATAGCTTGCCCTATTTTGGGGGGGGGGGAAGGATTTTTAAAATACCTGCTTACAGTGGATTGTTCTTTTAGAAGAGTCTCTGGAGAATTCACAATAATGTTGTGCTGTGTTAAATTTGGATTTAATATCATTACGTGTTGCACCTTATAATTCTTGACAAATGTATCTTGTCTTTTTATGTTTACTGAGAGCATATGCACCAAAGACAAATTCCTTGTGTGTCCAATCGCACTTGATCAATAAAGAATTCTATTCTATTCTATTCTATTCTATTCTATTCTCTAATTTTTCTCAAAGGATATCCCATCCATCTTTCCCTAATTTGGTACCAGCCAGAGACACTGGATTATTTGACTCTGTCTGAAGATAAGGAAGAAAGAGTCAAACAGGGCATAAAAGGTTTTTTCCTGCCTTCTGCCACCTTTCTTCCAGCTGATGTGGCTTTTCGTTGGATTTGGTATATACTTGCGAAGAGAAAAAGCAGCTATTTTCCAGTATGGGCACAATGCTAAAACACAAACTAGATACAGAGGGTGCCTTATGTAATTGGAATACCCTTGTGCTACATATGAATGCTAGCTTTGGAGAAGATTTAGTATGTTTAAAAACTTGGTCTCATTAAAAGTTCTGAATTTGTTCCCCTGACCCAGTCATCCAGAAATACAAAGGAGTATGAGGCAGTTAAGCATATAAACTAGGGCAAATTATAAATACTGTGTACAAATATTTCCCTACAATTATACCACATGTATCATCCGTATACATAAATCATATATCATTATATTTTCATATTGGAAAACATACATTCACCCCAGCAATAAATAATACTGCAAGAAAAAATATGTTAAAATAGCATTTTAATAAAATATGCAAAACGTATCTGAAATTTCAAAGCAACTGCTGCTTGTGAAATGTTGTCTTGCTACTCTCCTGAGGAATATTCACCCTGAGAGCTGGAAATAAATCAAGTTTTCTTCTCTCAAACAAACAGTTTGAGTTTTTTTTAAGATGGTCTTTATTTAAATTAGATTCGATAGTGAGCCTTGAATAAAACTAGCTTGTGCTTTTTGGTTGTATACCTTGTGCACCCTCCCTCAATTAAATTAATTTTTTATGCTGGAACTGAAAGTGGGCTTTGTTTTTCTTTTTCTGCTTTTTTACTTATTAGATTTATTCTTCCAGGAAGAAGTTTGTTAAAAGTATAAAGAAACTTGTCTCTTTGGGGAATGTAGGCCAGCCTATACCTGTAGGTTGTTTTGGAAATATATGAATGTTCTTATCAACATGAGCACCAATTCTTGCACACATAAAAGGTATATAATAGAACTTAACATATCTTCCTCTAAAAAGTTGGGGAAGGGGAGAAAATTAAAATAAATCATTAAAACATACATTCATTTGCAATATATCACATAATCTTATAGTGAATACCAATTCAGGGTAATGTATATTGTGGATGCCATCAAAAGGAAGCTGCACAACACAGCAATGAATCACAATTATTGCAATGATTGTTGGGCCCTGCTTTAGCAGAAAGAGGAACTCCAAACAATATAGAAACTGAGAGACTGTAGGGTGGGAAAACTCGAGGGTCAGATTTCTTGAACAGTTTTGGAGGTGGCAAGATAGATCCTTGTAAATGAAAATGACCATGTAGGTAGCGTCCATTGTCAAATAAAAGCTGGAGTTTCAGAAGCAGTTGGGCAGAGGAAGAAATCCATTTTAAGGGAATAAATTGTTGAGGTAACCAGACTTGATAAACTCAATTGATAATGGAACATTGTGGTGTCTCATTTTGCTATGTGTTGCTGTTTCTTTGCTAGGCTTCCCTTGGACTTAACTCAGATTTGGCATAGCTTCTAGTCTTCTGATGATATCAGGACCCATACTCAGGATTTAGATTCTGAATCTGAAGAAGCTGCTTCAGATGAAGCTCTGAAATGTCAGCCTTAGGAGACACCAAGTCAAGAATCACATGAGGCTGATCAAATACAGGCACCACCTGGATAATTAGAACAGTCAAATGACAATGAGATAAGGCCTCCCAGGCCGAAACCAGTTATCAGAGAGGAGAACAGAGATGTTCAATGGGGCTTCTTGCCAAGCAAGGGAGTAAATCTCTTGATTGATGATGGTTGACTGCAGTTGATTTAAGAAGCAGCTCTGATCCATGTTCCCTTTGCTGGAAACAATGTCTGATCTCTCGGCTTTTGTGTGACATTTTTACAAGTCTTATTTGTATAAAAAACTGTGAACTTCTGATCTCTGGACTGGATAAAAACCCTGACCTAGCTCTCAAAACCCTGGTTTGGATTTGGACTATTCTTCTGCATGCTCCTATTAAAAGCAAAGTTTTCAGGCAAGCTTCTGTTTTGTTTACATTCTTTGTTCCCTGTTATATCTTCAGCCTTGAAATTAAAAATGCTAGTCTCCAGTGCAACTGTGTTTGAGTGTGTGTGGCTGAAACCTGAAGCAGGACACATGAGAGAGGATTATAGAACACTCTGCCTGTGGGTGAGGATGGTTAATTTGAGTCTGATGGGATTAGAAAAGGGAGAAAAGAGAGCAATCTAGGTCAAGGTGAAATGGGAAGGTCATGAACACAATAGTCATTTTGAGACGCTAGTTTGTTTTCTCCATTACACTCTTTCGCTACTTCCAGCAATAACTTTAGGGCTAATTGAAAATTTTGGGGGTTTTGACTTTTGGGTAGGAAATGGAGAAGTAGATATTTTAGAAAGAGACAAGACGACAATGCAGCAACAACTGACAGATCAGATGAAGGCTTGGTCTAGTGAAATCTCTCCTGATAAGGAAAGGATGACAGATTGACCATTTTTGCTCCACAAAAGACTGCAGAAAACAGTGGTCCTACAGGTCTGAACATCAGACAAGAGAAGTCAACAAGCTTTCAACCATGGTGGAGACTTAAAAGACACTGGGTTTATCTAATTTCATTTTCTAATCACTTTTAGATTTATAGTAATTTCAGCGTTTTAAAAGATTAGTTTATGAGGGAGAAAACATTTCTTGTTGACTGTAACTGGCTTGCATTTTTGAAAGGTTTATTGATGCTTTAAGACTCTGCTACTTCCTCATATATACTAGCTTTTATGCTAGCTTCCAAGTCTCTTTACTCACTCTACCAACTTGAACCAATTTGATCTAGCAGTTAAGGCACCAGGTGTGATGGAATGTGAGCCTGAGAATTGATAGGTGGTGATAGAAATTGCCATAGATTGGTTGAGGGTTTTTGGTCAATGCAGGTACCAAGAGGAAATGATGGAATCCTAGATATACACAGATGTCAGGAGGTAATTTAATTTGAAAGGCCACCAGGTTTATAATGGAAATGACTGGAAATGGGTCCAGAAAGCTATGGGTCCAGTTTTTGCTATGGATGTTGTACTGTCAGATGTTTTGACTAAATCTATGACAGCTAGAAGAGCCAGATTGATGGAGTCTTCAAATGTCTTGCAATCTTTATTAGCCTTTTCCGATTGGGTGTAGAAGACTTGGTGGGTCAACCACAATCCTAAGAAATATATCCTAAGAAATCAATGGTTGTCCATTCAAATTCATACTTCTTCTTGGCAGGAGTATAGCATAAGGTGCCTGGGTTTGAATAGCTCCCAATTTGACCTAGTCTAGTTGCCCTTCTAGACTGAGCCCAGTCTGTTTCATAAGTGAGAAGGTCTAGTCTTCTTGGCAGGACAGTGGCTGGTAGGTGAACCTGCAGAGTATAGGCAGAGTCCTTCTATTGCCATCTGTCTGAGACAAGGTGATAGAAAATTTGCCGATCTCTCTTTCATCTCAGATGGTAAATAACTTCTTATCTGTTAGCCCACCTAAAACCACATTTGTAATTGGTGTCATATGACTTATCTGCAGATTGCCCTATTAAAATCTTGTGGACCTAACAAATGTTTATATTATCATTATTCTTTTGAGTAATAGGAAAGCTATTGTCCCCCTTTTGTGGGTCATTCCATCTTACAAAACACCCCACTGTTTTCCAAATGTACCCATGTCTCCTTACGTTTAAGTACAACAAATAGCACTTTTGTGTATCCATAAATCACTAACATTATTGCAAGGTGTTATGTATGTGACATTCTACTTTAAACTCTTCCAGTCTTTGAAAACATTCACTTTTGAATTCAATAACATATTTTATTATTTCAAATACTTCAGTATTATTCAGCAAGCAAACTAAATCTAATTCTTTACATGCTGTTCTACCTAACATAGAACATCTACCTAATGCCAGGTCATGCGGAGATAACCACTAATGCATTCCAAATTAATTATTCCCAGTGGTACTATCAGGTTACTAAATATTGGTTCGAGTTCTTGACAGTAACTTTTTACAAGAAAATTGCTAAAATGTTTCTGTGGGCTATATATTCACTTCTGCATCTAATTTAAACCTTACTATCATTTTGTTCTTACACAAGCATTAGCTCTTCCTACTGTCTGAAGAATGGAAAGTAGATTTCACCAGTGACTATGCTATCCATGTTTTTTACTATGCAATTAACAGCATTTATATTCCTTACAGTTTTGGAAATATTTATTTAGCTGCCTTTCCAAAGCTGTATTTATTTCTACATTTATAAAGTAAGTTTTTGAAATGTGGGACAATTCTGAGGGGGTGAAGCCAATGATATTGAGGACAAATGTATAGCTTTTTTTGTAGAATTCAGCTTGAGTTTCTATTTTTTTCAGCTTGAGTTTCTATTTTTTCCCCATCAGAACCAATGAAGCTTCTTGGGGAGAAACGAAATGTCTTCTTCCTCAGGGAAAAAAACCAGTCCAGTTGGCTTTTGAAAAAGCACCTTTAAGATATCCTTTTCCTTGTAATTTCTTCATTTCCATATCGTAAAAACACCTGCACTAGAGCCATTGCTTGTCATAATTACTAAAGCAATCCTAAAAATACTATGAATTGTATGTACACAGACATTTTTCATTTCATGACTAGGAAAGACCATGGGTTTGAAAAATAACAAAATTGGACATACAGTGCCTCCTTGTGGTAGTGCTTAATCAGACTTACCAGATTTCCCCCCTGCTTTGTATAAATCTATTGACTGCCAATCTTGCATGGTTTTGTTTGAAATTGGTAAAAACCATTCAAACTGTTTGGAATGGTAAATTCATTTTAGATAATATATTCATTTCTACTGTCGCAATGAGTCCAAGCTGAAAAAGTTTTAAAATTTTCTACCATTCTAGGCTTAATTCCCCCTTCTCATGATTTGTTAGAATTGTTCTGAAAGGTATCTTTATTGCAGCCAGTCAAATCAGAGATTTAGAATGGCAAATTATTTCATGACTTTCTCAATTCCTTTGCATACCAATGCTTTTTTATTAGCAAAATTTGATACATTTCCATTGTCAGTTTTAGAAAGAAGATACCCCTAACTGATAAATGTCTCTGCAGTGTTGGTGCTATCAAATTAATTGGGCCTATATTTTTATACTGCCATTTTTATTATACCTGAAAGAAAAAATTAATGTCTTCTCTCATGGGAAAATTGTTGGGCACTTAGATGAATTCTATATCACCTGACTTGAAAATCCTTTCATCTGCTCATATTGCATGCCCAGAGTAACGGTATATTAATTTCTGCTTGCTCACTTTGTTTTTGTTTTTTCTTTTGTTTTGCTTAATAACAATATCCCCAACAACCATAATTGTGGTCAAATGTTTAATCCTTGGAGACAATGGTAAAATTGAGGGAAAAATTGATTTGACATTACTGAGTTTCTGTGAAGTCTGCAGATGATCTCAGTTCTTACGATCAGTCCAAAGCATTTTGTGATGTGCTGAACCCTTGTAAAAGATCTTTCCAGTATTGGAAAATATATTTTATGGCTAACAGTTCCTTGTTAAAAACATCATAGTTCAGTTCAACTGGTGAAAGCAGCGTGGAATAAATGGCAGAAGGCAAGGGATCTTTTCTCGTCTCAGTTGTGTCTTAAAGGAGGATATCACCTAAGGCAGTCTGAAGAATCGATTTGCACAATGAAAGAATGAGTGTGGTCCAGATGGTGCAGCATAGGCTGGGAGGTACAAAATGCTTCTTGAGTCAGCAATCTACTTAAACAGAATCCCCACCTCTCTCTTTTTTTAGTAAGGTTGAATTAAAATCTTCAGCAAAATCAGGTATAAAACACCTGTAAAAATTTCAGAAGCCTAAATACCATTGCACATCCCTGATAGTCTTTGCAGAAAGCAGGACAAAGGGAGAGCCACCTTAGTAGAATCCATCTGCAGACTGTCTGCAGAAATCTAGGCAGGGATGGTAAAAGCACTTTTTTCAAACTAAGAAAATAGCCTATACATGCAGTCTTTCCAAAACATTTCTAACATGATTGGTGTGGACAAACAAATTGGGAAAATAAAAAATATAGTATCTAAATATACCATGATATAAATGTTCAGGACTCAGAAACATTGTTCATGAATCTCATGAATACAGAAGGGTAATTAGACAGTCCTTGGGGTATGACCATGCATTAAAATCTCCCACAGCAATGTGTCAAAGCCGGTTAAATACTCATGGCTTTCCTTCATATAGATGAAATTCACAAGTCAAGTTTAGTAAAAAATATTTGCCTTTGGAGATGTTCCAGAAGACCAGAGATAAATTACAGTGAGTTAATGATGGTTATCATTTTCAAAAGTGTGAAATTGTAAACAATCTTCTATTGTCACTTTGGTATTTTGGGGTCAGACAGCAAAGGAGGAATACACAGGGGAACAATACACCAGCACAATTGCAATTAATTAAAATGTTACATATTAGTAAGGATTAGCTGCATTGTTAAGTGTCTAACAGATATTTGGCACTTAGTTAGGGCAAAAGCAGGAAATAATTATCTAACTGGGGTTATAGCTAGGAGTTTGATATCTCACCGTGCATACTTAGCAATGCATGCTGCTCAATAAATAGAATAAGCTTGTTAAAGCAGCCACTTTTTTTAGTGTCAACTAAAGTGTGGGTCAGTCACGAGATCCTCAAAAAAAACATTTTTGATTTGGCAAAGTAGAGCAGAGACAGAAGACTAAGAAGTTCTAATAAATCCTTTCTTAATGTTGTCATCAACAAATTTCTTTAAAGAAGCCAACTGTGGTATACACAGAACATTGGTTTGAAGCAGCTCCAGAAACTGAAGTGATAACAAAGTCCCAGGAATAGGTTTAGAAAGCATGAAATACAATTATAGCAGTGGGGGAATGGGACTTCAGCTCCTGCAATTAACGATATTACCACTTATTTTAATGTAAGAGACACAATTCTTCAAATATCACAAATATCAAAATTAAGAGTTTCTGGCCAATCCCAAACCCCAAGATAATGGGAACATATAAGGCATTAAAAAAACTATGAGGTTTCTATGCAATGATTGATGAGAGAAGAACATTCAATAGTATTTTTGAACAGATAAGATAAATTGATATACAGTATTCTTATCAATAAAATTTGCCATCATCCCGAGACCAATAGTGCAAAAAGATACACAGTCGGGCTTGGTTGAAATTTTAAGATCACAGGCTAAATGTTGTTTCTTAGCATTGAATATCTGACTTTTGTTTAGTTACTTGATGACTCCCTTCTGAACTCTTGAAAATGTTTTCCCCCCCTCAAATTCCAAAATTTAGGGCATCTATTGGCAATGTAGGCTTTCCACAGGTAGTATTTCATAGCTGATTCAAGGCAAGCAAGTTTAGCAAGGTAGGCAAGGAAGAAGTCACTTGAGGTGACACAATAAACTGAGACCCTTCCTGTCAGCTCCACCATCTCCAGCTTGGCACCATGATAGTATCCTGCCATCAAAAGGGGAGAGGGGGGGGAAACAAATGTGTTGTGTTCTGCCTAATCCCCTTGCATATCCTGAGCCCTGGAGGGGTGATTACTACCATCTCCATTTACATTGAATTGTGTGCCCGTCGCTGGTTGGCTAACTAGCGAGGGGGGTTTCTCAGCCTATGGAATTGTCTGCCTGCAAGCCAGGGGAATCCCATAAAAGAGGGTTCCCCAGGCCCAGCAGGCAGTCCGGATTATCTTGAGCTGAACCACAATAAAGAGATCTGATTGTCACTGAGCCTCCAGTCTTCATTCACTGCGCGATCTAACAAAATGGGCAATAAACCTGTATGCAGCTTGTGGGAATTAGGGAAGGTTATGAAGCTGAAGAAGAGCAGAGCTATGTGGAACCAGTTTGTGCCAGGCATCTCCAAGGTGGTTTATCCTGAGTGTGGAAAGTTAGCAGGCCAAGCACCTCAGCATTCCCAAAACATCACATTGGCTGGATTGGACTGGTCATGGGGATGGGATAGGTTGGGAGGGAGTAGTTTTATATTGTTGCATGGGGAACTTCAGATTCCACCTGACCTTACTGCAAGCTGCATTTCTTAGTAGAAGTTCCTTTCACTTCAATCAAATTGAGTGGAGGGTTTTTCTTTCTTAAGGGATCAGATCTGACACCACCTCTGTTGCTTCTTTGGAGCAAATAGGCGTGACAAATTGGTTCAGCCTGGAGTTCATTAGATAGGCCTTCTTAAAATTGATTTGTTCAACCTAATTCATTCCAACCACATGCTGAACATCCTGGTGAACTTCTTTGATATATTCCTCTACTCGCCTTGATATAATCTTCAACTTTCCCAATTAATAATGGCTTTTCTTGTAGAATTATCAAAGCCATAAATCTCTGGATAAAATTATATAGCTACTAACCATTTCTGACTGTTCTCTGCTAAATTCTTTAATAATTGTACTGAATTGGGAATTGAAGTTGATTTAATTTTGGAGAATATTATTATTTCTATGGTAGATTGCCTAGTGTATTCATCTGTTTCATAAGATGTAAAAATGAAAATTCTGGTAGAAAGGCCTTAGTAAATGTAAGTCATACAACTAGTATCTTATCTATCTGAACTAAAGAGGTGAAGCTGTGTGTCCTGCTTTACAAAGTTGTATCTTTAGACCTGCCTCAACCCTGGAATTGCGACACACAGATGATGGTTTCTTCTGAGCTTGCATTGGACTAAACTGCCTTTTATCTGGCCGTTGCCTTGCCTGCATCTCATTGGCCAGTTCTTCCAAGGTTATTCCCATATACCATAACATAATGTGAAAAGAGCTGGATTTGGGATAAACTGTAATATATATCCTCTAGAATTTATATAAACTCCATGTTCCTTATTCTTAACACTTTTATAAAATTGATGATGTAACCCCTTTCCTAGTTTGGTTAGAAATAAATCTCCCTTGGCTTGTGTGTAGGATTGTAAAGTTTAAAAGGGTTATATTTCTGAATAGAAACTACATATGTTCTAACTGCAGGAGACTGGTGAGACACCATCAAGAAGAAATCAAATCAAACCTCTATTGTCAATGTACAACATGTGTACAATGAAATTGAATAATTACAAAGGATCTAGCATTGGGTAGAAAAATACTTGGTAATGCTGGTCTGTGAGGCTGCTTCCATAACCGAGCTAGCAAGCCAGCTCTGCATCCCCGCTTCCGCTTCCTCTCTCTTCGCTGTCGACGCCTCCTCCCAGGCCCAACAACGATCCATGGAGAGCCTGGCAGTCTTACCACATCACTCGGTATATTATCAGACTGCTGGAAGTCGCTGGTAATATCTAGTCGACTAGAAAATCCAATCTTAGGTAACTCCCCCCCTGGGTATAGACTAGTTTTTGTCCACTCACTCCATTATAACACCAGGCGCTCAAAGCCACCGTCTAAGTGCGCTGCCATCTTGGTACTTAAGAAGTACTTCTGATCTCTATTGCTTTCACTTCATAGGGTATGGGGATCCTCAGCAACCCTCCTTGGGTGAATGCACAGGATGGGTTGATTCTGGTCAAGAGAAATGATGTTGGAGGTCCACAGTTGCTGATTCATGTATGGGTTTAAAAGTTAAAACAGGCATCTTGAATTAGACCCAGAAGCCAAGTAAGATACCGCAAGTGGCTGTTATAGAGAGAGGCTTTTAGGTGATCTTTTTAAAAACAGGCTTGTCTGATTAATTGAATTCAGTGAAGATATTTTCCCTTTTTTTCCATCTCAGTTTGTTTTTCAGTGTTTAGGGCTATTGTTGGCTGTATTAATAAACCATCTGGATAGCTTGGCTACTAGTATACATAAATATTGTAAGTACACAATTAAATAAATGTATGGTATATTAACTTGCACTAATTTAGTTTATATTATTATAAGGTAAATGCTCAGTACCAAAGAGAATGGTGCAGAGATAAGGATCTTTTTTCCATTTAGATAACACATGTGTTGCATTGTTTCTATTGCATACCTATAATCTACAATTATGATCTCCTTAAAAGTTTTTTTATTTTGTTACAAATGCATGTTCTTTCTGTTGGCAATTACCAACTGAGTAAAAAGACTGTATTTCTGAAGCTTTGTTAATAAGATGTGAAGAATTCAGAAAGTATCTTATTTGCATATAAATGAAATGATGCTTTAGTGTCAGTATCAAATATTAAATACATATTAAATACAATGGTACCCTAACACTGACATAAATAGTAAGGTCAGAAGTTAACAATTTCTAACATCTTATCTTTTGCAAATATATGATTGAGAGGCCAAATCCTCTTTGTCATATTGATATGAACTGTTCCAAAGACTGATACATGAATTAACATGTATAATACAAACAAATCCATAATGACATTGGATTGGGGAAGACAGATATTGACCCACCAAAATATATAGAAATTGAGGTTACATAAGTAAAAAGAAAAGATTGAAAAAGAAAAAGAAACAAGTATTAGATTGTGGGTGCAACATAGCTTATTTTTAAAACTTAATGGTATAGAGTTATATTCTATGTACCTAATTTAACTTCTGTTTGACACCTAAAACGGACTTCTCTCATTTTTCTTCACCCATGAAAGACCTTTAATACTCAGCTAAGGCTACCAGAGGTAAGTTGCAAAAATCCAGGCAGCCACTAGATGAAGCAAAGAGCCACAGAAAACACTTTTCTGTGGTTTAATAGTCATGCAGATATATGCAATCTGTTTTAATAGCCTTAGGGCAAGGTCTCCACAGGAAGACTTAGATTATATTTATTGAATGGGCTCCCTTAGTGAACATGGTGTGACATGGTTCCTTTCAGTATTAAATGCAGACTTGTTTTAACTTTATTCTAAAACTATTCTACATTTATCATATAATTGCCTATAAATTTGGTTGGAAGTATTGTTAGCCAATATAACAAATGCTGTTCAAATCCACATTACCATGTTAATAGTCTTGGTTAATATTTCAGTATGTTTTAAGATAGTAATTTACTTAAAATTATGTCCTAATGAGTGAATTCAATAGGCAATATTCCAGATAAAATGAGTTCTGGATAAAATTTCAGTTTAACTTACAATTTCCAAAATGTATAAATAATACTGGTATTGCGGAAGGGAAAATCAAAAGACATAGATGTTGTTATTACTAGAAAGAATTAATCATTACTTTTGATTGACTGGTATTGATCCTAAACCACTATTGCTCAGAATATTTTAAAACAGAAGTAATTTGGTTTCCTTTGTAAGTAGCACTTGAAATAAGTATTATTTGAGAAACTGTTTTCTTCTGAATATTTCTCACAATCTAAATTTCACTGCATTAATGGTTTGTCGGAACAGTTTATATAGGTATTATTGTTGAAGTATGAAATGATTTCATAGTTATTTTTCACTGCTTTCGTGTCAAGCCCCACATAGCTTGCAAACTCAAGAAGTGAGAACCTCACAGATTTTAGAAAGGCATCCTTAATTCTAGTCAGGAGTAAGAACAGTCTTGAAAACTGTAAAAGTAAGTTTTCAGGCAGATTTTTAGCAAGTCAATTGAGGCAGAATCTCTTTCAAATGTTTCTTTCCCACAGCCTCCACATTTGGGCTGAGTTGCTTATTCTCACATAAACTGAACTCCTCCTCCTGCTTCCCACATCTTTCACATCTTGCTGTGAAGTGAAATGTTAAATGCTCTGTGTACCAGCAGTGTGGTTACAATAAAAATAAAAATAATTCTGGATAGGAATTAAGACCTATTGCAAAATGGGGGAATTCTATTTTATTTTAATATAATATATTTATATTAAACTGTAGCTTTAGTTTTGCCAGAGACTTTATATTTGAAATGGATATTGGTTGATTTGGCCTGAGGAAATAAGCAGAGTAAGTTTTAGTAGTATGTTAGATGGAAAATTTCCAGAAATGCCATTGCTAAACTGGTAAACTTGAGGGGGAAAATCGTAGAAGGCAGTGAGAAACCATTTATTTTATCGCGGTTAAGAAAACAATTTGGACTTGTCTATGAAATTATTAGAAATTGTACTGAACACAAGGGACTATTTACAACCACATGAACATACTTTTATTTCTGCAATGTATTTATTTTTGTTATAGTATAAAGTCCGCCTTTTTCTACATTTGTATTTTCAAATCATTGTAGAAAGTTAGCACCCACCCCGCTCCTAGAAGAATAAAATATTTAGGAAATATTAAAAAGGCAGATTATTATATTTCCCAAAGGGAGAAATGGAGAAACATGTTTTTAGAGCAGAAAGCAACCCTCACTTTCCTTAATAGCCCACAGCAGATATCAGCACTTAAGAAATAAAGAGCTTATTGAAAGAAGTATCTAGATAGCTCTATTCATAAGCAAATAGCCTCACCCAAGAGCCAAAACAGGACAAAAGCCATTAAGCCACAATAGGAATTGCCCAACAGCCTTTCAGAACACAAGCCTTTATTGCATCACTCAGAGCAGCCCAAATTTCAACCAAGCTTAGCTCAGACAAACACCTAGGATTTGTACTTTGTCTATAGAGCCAGCTATGACTCCTACAAAACCCCTACATGGC